>CAUYQG010159338.1:0-17390 GCA_963574415.1 Tarsius wallacei | reverse complement strand
AGTAGCCGGAATTACAGGTGCGCACTACCACGCCCAGCTGATTTTTTTAATTTATTGTAGAGATGAGGTCTCGCCAAGTTGCCCAGGCGGGTCTTGAACCCGCGGGCTCAAGCAATCCACTCACCTCAGCCTTCCAAAGGCGCAGGATTACAGGCTGAGCCACCGAGCCTGGCTGGTAACCCACTCTTAATATAGTTTTAAAAAAATTGGTGAGGCCATTTTCCTTTTTCTTTTTACACCTGAAGTTTCTTTTTCAAGTGTACCTAATCTCATGAATCAAATCAGCAATTTTTCTCAAGTTGGTCAACAACTCAAAAGGCTTTTGTGAAGTCACATGATTACTAAATTGTAACTTTATCTGCAGTTGACTGAGTGTTAAAATCGACTATTTCCTTGATTGCATCAGAAATGGGTATTTGAAGATATGCTCTTCCGGGAGATTGGGCCACATTTTCAGTTCACTTTTGTTTCTGTAGGTTTGGAATCCAGGAGCAGGTTAGCTGGGTGACCCTACTTCAGGGTCTCTCATGGGATTGCAGCCAAACTGTCAGCTGCAGCTACAGTCTCTGAAGAACTCCTGAGTGCTTTAAATACATTATTTTATTTAACCCCCAAGAAACTGCTATGAGATAGTACTTTATTTAACAGATAAATTTTATGTTCAGAGAGTTTGAGTAACTTGAGCAAAGTTACACAGTTTGTGAATAAATGAACAGAAATTCAAACCCATGTTGGTCTGACTTCTAGGACTTTGCCTAAGCATTATCTACTACTTCCCTCTGTGGTCTTCTGCCTCTGCAATCTTCTCCTAGGGTTGGCCCTATATCTCAAATAAAATAAAATAAAACATCTAATATCTTCTAGTTTTCATTTAACCTCTAGATTTAGAATCATGCTCAACCAAAATTATTTGCATTTATTAACCATAATTAATAAGTGTTTAGGGAGTGAGGACTCAAGAGAAGTCTGAGATGTCTCAGAGAAGAGGTAAGACTTGAGTCAATACTGAAAAGATGAGCAAAACTTAAATGGGTGAGGGGAAGACTGCACTGCTCCTGGGAGCTGAGATTGGGAAGCCACAGAGGCAAAGGCCAGAGGCTAAACTACCCAGGGCAGAGGCTCATGTTGGGGCATAAAGGCAAATAACATCAGGTTAGCAAGATGAAGACAGAATAGCAAAGGTTTTGCATGCCAGGAAGAAGATATGTATGAAGGAGGAAAAATGAATGTATTTGTGGTAGGTTGGCTGCATTTGACCTGCATTAGTGACTTCCTTATATTCATTGCCTTTGCAATGTGAGTGTGTAGCATTTCCCATCAAGAAATGGAATCACTTACACTTGCTCTCTTGAATATGGGCAGTCCTATGGCTTGCTTTGGCCAATAGTGTATGGCAGAACTGGCGGTATGCCATTTCTGAATCTGGGTCTCTCAGACACTTTACATGCTCACGTTATCTGTCTTGGTCTCCTAACATGCCATGGGAACAAGCTCAGGCTAACTTACTGAAGGTTGAATGATCCTATGGAGGAGAGAACAACTGACTCAGTGGAGGCTGTCCTAGACCAGCGATTCCCTAGCTAATTTATCAGTTGACCTCAGACAAATGAGGGATTCCAGATTAGCTCAATAGTGCCCAGTCTAGACCAGCAGGATCACACAGTTGACCCATAGGCTTATGAGCACAAACAAATGTTAATTGTTGTGTACCAATAAAGTTTTGGGGTTGTTTGGTATTCCGCATTATTGTTGCAATGGGTAACTCAGTATTGTAATACAGTATTGTTCTTTACAGACAGACACAAAATTATAACTTCTTTTCCTTTTATAAATGAGAGAAGTCCAAGAGATGGCTGACATTTAATGATCCTCCATCTTTTTTGTACCTAATAGGTATTTACGTCCTTATGGAATAGTCATATTTTCCCCATATAATAAGCAAAACACCTGAGATCCAGAGTGTTTTTCCCTAGGTTACATGTGACATGTGGTAGAGCCAGGATTTGAATCAAAGTTTTCTAACTCCAAGGCATTCCTTCCACAAAGTTCTATGAAATTCAGGAGGATACCACAGATATAGCACGGCAGGATTATATTAAATGAATTTGATAAAATCTGCCATAAGATCCCAAAAAGGAAAAAAAGCCAGACAAGACAATAGTAAAGCCAATTGGAGCTGATTAAGCATGTTTTCAGAAGTACTGTAAGTTGCACCTTTGCCAACCTAGAAATTCATCTACAGGCATACGTCTTTGGTATGATCTTGTGTGGCTTGTTACTAAATTCATGGGTTACACAAAACTGGGAAGAATTCTAAGCACCCTAATAGATGCCAAGTACCTGAGAAGAAGAAATCAAATACATTTTAAAGTAAGGTAATGGAAAGTTCTCTAATGGGTGAATATAAGTATTCAATAGAATAAATGTCAAATAGGGATGATTCAGGCTATAGCCATCCTGTGGTAAATATGTATGGTATGTGAAAGGACATAAGATGGAGTCAATATACCCAGTGAGCAACCATTTTAACACTGCCTAGTTCTGTCTTGTTTTTCTTGCAGTTCACTTTAATTTACCCTCTAATTATTAGCCAAGGACAGAACAGGTTTCTCAGAAGTAGCTATTGATAATTGTTTTACAACCCCCTTCGTAGCTTGCTTTGTAAACAAGTTAACCTAATCAGCCCTTCATGACCGTTATGACACAGACCCCACCAACATGGCAGCAGTCATGTGACAGGCCCCCCCATCTGCCTGCCATTCATCACCTGATATCAGTATATGCTCACCTGCCCTCCAAGTTGAAGTGAAACAGACCACCACCTAATCACCTTAATGACTTGCCCCCAACAAAGGGAAGATTTAAAAACATTCAACTTCAAGCAGCCATTTCCCATTACTGTGTTAAATTCTGGTCTGGCCACATGGCTCTTTGAACTATGGCCACCATTGTTTTTCTAGCTTTGGCTCCCTCCCCTACCTTGAGGAGGTGAATCTCCTCTCTCTCTCTCTCCAATTTACTTTCTAAATAAACTATATTTTCCAAGCTAACTTCTGTGCAATTCTCTGCATCTTTCGCACATCACTGGATTGCAGACAGCACTCCCCCGCAACCCTCCACCCCGTCAGGTCTGACCTAACATTTTGGAGGTCCCACTGATATTTTTGACTTAACAGTATGTTTCAGTATGCAGCAGTAGGCTACAAACTCAGTGAGAGCAGGGGCCGGATGTTTACCCTAGCATAATGTGTGGTCCACTAGAAAGTGCTCAGCAAATGCACCTGTTGGGAGAGAGGAAGAAATGTGGGGGAGGGAGGAAGAAATGTGTGGAAGAAAAGTTGGAGGAAGGACAGCAAAAAACAGAAAGCAGTCAAACTCCAAACTGATTGCTAAAGGCAGTTAAGTGGAGGGGACACTGTGTGTCCACTGAGTCCCCAAGAATCCCCTCTACTTGCGCCCCCTCCCCATCTTCTGCGTGCTGTTGTTTCTAACAGTCAGCACCTGTGACTCTCTTTGACCTGCAGCTACCAAAACTAGTTCAGGTAGAGAAATGGAAGTGCCTGGGCATTTATTTCTCCTCCAGGACCGTGCTTATTCTAGGACCGTGCTTATTCTAGGACTGACCGGTGTAGAGGTATGAAAGCCCAACTCCCCAGCCTTTAGGCAGGACAAATTCTGAAAGAAAATTGAGACTCTGGACCTCCTTGGCGGGATCAGTCTGAGGCTGAGATTTTTGCCTAAAATAGCACCTTTGATTGGCTTTACCCCACCCCCATCCTGATTTCCCTAATCCTTCACTAGTTTCTTCCAGGAGTGCTGAATAAATCACTAGCAAATCAATCCTGGTCTGGGATCTTCTGATGGGTCTAATCTAGGACAGTAATATCTTAGAGGTCAAAAAATGGTACATTTTAAATTATTTCATCTCCAGGAACTGGTAGGGTGCCAGACATGTGGTAGGTGGCTCATCACGTCTTGGAAGGAAGGAAAGAAACCTGAAAGATTGTGAAGAAAAGTGCTGTATGTAAATGTAAATAAAATATACCCAAATTCCAAATAAATACTCAGAGATATTAGAAAGATTTTGGTGAGACATGATTCAGGTGTGTGAAAAACTCTAAGCATAAGAAAAGAGAAGAAAGAAAGGTTGGAGAACAACAAATGGACATCTAGGAACAGGCTATTAATTCCCATTTGCAACTGTGGATTGAGCACCTAGTATGCTTTAGGTCCTGTAATCGGTGCTTGGGGTACATCAGTAAACTGAACAAACAACCCTCTTCTCATTGGGTATACATTTTGGTGGGAGAGACTGCTAAACAATAAACCTGAAAATAAGTAAATTATATGGTATGTTAGAGAGTTACAAGTGTCCCAAAAGGGACTAGGGTGAGTGGGGTTTGGGACATTTTGTAGAAGTATTAAACAGGTCAGAATAAGCTTCATTGAAAAGGTAAGATGTGAGCAAAGATTTTAAGTAGGAGTCAAGAGATATTTTGGGCAAAGGTGTTCTAAGTTGAGAGAACAGCTGGAGAAATGGCCTAAGGCAAGGCCATTCCTGGCATCTTTAAAGAAACACTGAGGAGGCCAGTGTAGTTGAAATGACATGAATAAGGGGAAGAGAAGAGTCCAGAGAGGAAACTAGGGGCCAGAGTACCCGGGGCCCTGAAGACTGCCACAGGCATTCTGGATTCTAGACCCAGTTTCATGTGGATCTTGACAGCATGGACTGTGGAGCTGGACAGATCTGAGTCTGAATCTCAGCTCTGTTCTTCCTATGCTGGGCAAGTTATTTCACTTCTCTGAGCCGTTATTTTCTTATCTGTGAAATGAGTACAGTAATATTTACCTACTTCATAGGATTGTTATGAGGATTTGATGGAACACTTAGTAGGTAGGAGAGCTCAATAGTATTTTGTGTAAAGTAACATGTCTCTGGCAACTCAGATTTCTGTTCAGACAATTTAAGGCCTGATGTCCCCCTCTCCCACTCTGGAGGTGATTCCATGGGAAGAAATAAGAAGTTTCACTTGGTCTATAGTGACCCTAAAGGAGAATTTAGCAAAGAAGTCAGGAAAAGTGGGCCTCTGTTTGCGTGCCTAGATGAAGATTGTGGGGCAAACACAGAGGAAATCATCAGCCCAACCACTATAAGGGATGGGACCAGGGGTAATGATTCTTCTCCTTTCTTAAAGAGAGGCAGGACGGCCCATGCTTCCTGCCAAGCTTTAATTTTTCCAGTTATGGACTTCCTTTTGGGCTACTTCCTGCCATCCTTTTACCAACTGCCTCATCTCAGGGAAACTATGCAGCTCAGTAACCTTTAGACTTTGGTTCTTAGAAGATCAACTTTTACTTCTCTTCATCCTCCGATGTCTGTTAATTAAAATAGTTTTTTCAGCCTGGTATTGGTACAAGAACAGGCATATAGACCAATCGAACAGGATAGAGATTCTGGAAGCAAAATCTCAATTTCTCAACCAACTCATCTTTGACAAAGCCTCCAACTACAACCACTGGGAAGAGAGATCCTATTCAGTAAATGGTGCTGGGAAAACTGGCTGATCACATGCAGAAGAATGGAACAGGACCCCTACTTATCATCATACACAAAAATTAACTCTAAATGCCTCAAAGACCTACATGTAAAACCTTGAACTATAAGAATCTTAGAAAATACAGGAGACATCCTTATGGAAATTGGAGCTGGCAACTAATTCCTGATCAGAACCCTAAGTGCCCATACCATAAAAAATAAGATAGACAAGTGGGACCTCATCAAACTGATGAGCTTCTGCAAAGCAAAAGAAACCATCAAGAGAGCAGGGAGACGGCCCATAGAATGGGAAAGAATATTTGCTAACTGTATATTTGACAAAGGCCTAAAATCTAGGGTCTACAAGGAACTCAAACGTGCTGAAAGTAAAAAAACAAACAGGCCCATTAAAAAGTGGACAAAAGACATGAATAGACACTTCTCAAAAGAAGATATATGGACAGTCAACAGGCACACAAAAAAGTGCTCAGCCTCACTCATCATTAGAGAAATGCAAATCAAAACCACCTTGAGATACCACCTAACCCTAGTAAGAATGGCCATCATTAATAAAACAAACAACAGGTGCTGGTGAGGCTGCGGAGAAAAAGGAATGCTTCTACACTGCTGATAGAAATGCAAACTAGTGCAACCTCTTTGGAAGACAGTGTGGTGATTTCTGAAAGAACTAGAAGTTGACCTTCCATATGACCCAGCAATTCCCCTGTTGTGAATATACCTGGAGGAACCCAAATCATTCTACAAAAAGGATACCTGCACATGTATGTTTATTGCAGCTCTGTTCACAATAGTTAAAACATGGAACCAACCATGTTGCCCATCAAAGCTGCTTTGATTTTTAAAAAGTGGTACATATACACAATGGAATATTAAACAGCCATAAAGGACAAACGTATGAACTTCGCAGTAACTTGGATGGGTTTAGAGTTGATCATACTCAGTGATCTAGCACAGAAACAAAGAACAGAGTACCATATGTTCTCCCTCATAAGCAGACTTTGAACAATTATCATAATACTATAAGAAAGGGATTGGCAGTAGTGGGAAACTGCCAGGGGAGGGGGAATTGGATTGGCAGTTAAGGGAAACTGCTAGGGGAGGGAGGAGCACACCTCATCAACAAGGGTACCTGCATAATCAACATTTGTATACCTGATCCTGAATTGTACCCCACGTCTTTAAAATAAAAAATAAAAAATATAAAAGAAAAGAAAATGGCTTGTTGAAACAGCTTCTAGGTGGTTCTTTCTGTTAATGATAACTACAAATACAGTGCCCAGGAAAGAAATAAAAAAGAGCCTTCACAATGGGGACATCAAGGGGAAGAGGTTCAGTATAGGACTTCGGAGTTTGTGTCTCTGCTCTACCACCTGCGAGGTATGTGACTATTGATGTGAATAATTATTTGTTAAGAGATGAGCCAGTATCTACATGGATGGATCTCTTGCATAATAATCACAGCTAACATTTATGTAGCAATTGTTATGTCCCAATTACTCTTCTAAACACTTTATGTTTGTTAATTTTCATGAGTGCCAAACAGTTATGGGTATATGATTGTCTCCATTATGGAAACTGTGGGACAAGGAGCTCCAATAGCTTGAAAAGTTCCAATAGCTAGTAGTTGACGGAGGAACTGTTTGAGTTAGGGAGCCTGGTGATGAAGTAGATATGTCTAACCACTCTGCTTTGTCATTGCTTCCAAGTTTTTGTCTCATCTATTTCATCCTATCAGTATTCTGACTAAGGAATGTTGCAGACTTTGCTCTGACTTTTGATTTATTCTCTTTTAACTCTACATGATATTTAACATTCCACCTAATACTAATACTAACTTACTAACAACTTGCTTTAATCGGATGACATAAACACTGCACTGTCTTCTGAAACCAGAACAAGAAAACACTGCAACCAGCAGTTATTTTGTAAACATATATTGACAGGAGCTACATAAAATTCCATCAGGAGTCTCATGCAGAATTTCTTTTTGCCTTAAATGGTTTGAAATCCTATTTAGAGGGCAATCAATGGTCCCTCCAGAATATTACAACATTTGGTTCACTGTCACCTTATAACATAGGACAATCCAAATCTCATCAGGTTGAGTCATAGGCGATCAATTCTGAAATAATTGTTCTCCAGGTTTCTGCTATTTCCATGAATATGATGCACTCCTACAAGTTCCTTGCATCTAGCAACTTATAGTACTGATATTTTATTGGGAATAAAAGAATTTGTGTTTCTGCTCTACCACCTGCGAGGTATGTGTCTATTGATGCTCTCTGGGAACTCCATAATTGATCATTATCACCATTGAATCAAAATGTGGTTTTTACTCTTGTTTCTTCTCAGTAATTTCATCCAAAAAACTCAAAATTTTGGGTGTGCAAAGAACATAAGACTGAAAGCAGGAATCCCAGGTTTTGTCTCGGCTCTGCCTTTGGGCAAATCTATTCTCTTCTTTGCATCTTAGTTTCATCTTCCCTAAAACAAGGCATTTGATGAATCACAGTTCTGGCAAACTGTCCTTCTTTCATTCATCCAACAAAAATGAACTGTGTAACAATAATTTATTGTATAATTTTCAAATAACTAAAAGAGAAGATTCTGAATGTTCCCAACACAAAGAAATAATAAATGTTTGTGGTGATGGATATGCTAATTACCCTGACTTGATCATTACATATTGTATACATGTATCAAAATACTTCTCTGTATCCTATAACTACATACACTATTATTTGTCAGTTAAAAATAAAATAAACTATTACAATAAATATACTTCCCCCAAAATGAAATGTATACCACTGGGAGTCAGTTCTGTCCTAGACAAGGGAACCAAATAGGGAACAAAACAGACATAATTTCTTGCCCTCGTGGCACTTTTTTTTCTGTGTGTGTGAGATTGTATTTCTCCAAAGTAGTTCCCGAATATTTCTGGTTCCATGTGTTTTTTCAGAACTTTGTCACTCCCACATCCAAGTGGAGTACATTTCCTCTTCTTTTGTAGCCAGGTGGCTTGTAACTGCTCCAACCAATAGAACATGGTGGAAATGATGCCATATGACTTCCAGGTTAAGTCACATTGCCTGGTACTCTCTGTCAGGATGCTCACCCTTGGAACCCTACCACCATACAGTGAAGAAGCCCAAACTAACACAAGTACAGTGACCAGAAGAAGAGGCCCATATAGCCTAGAATGTTGTAAGTGATCACTACCTGTTGGCTAGTATTACTTTAGCATAAACTGGACAAAAAAGATAGTCTTTTTTTAAGCAAGAAAACAGAATTACACACTAAAAGTTAAATGACAACTTAAGGCAATGTACATTAAGTACCCAAATGGCTGGCTGGAATTATAAGTAGTCTGAAAATTCAGAGGAGAGAGTGATAGCTGTGGGCAGGACTAATCAGGGCAAGATTCACTGAGGAGGGACTTGTAATGGGCCTGCTGGATATGGAGAATTTAAGCAACTAGGAGGGCTTTCCAAGCACAGCACAACATAAGCAGAGGTGTGGAGGGTGTGATGAAGAATAACAATCAATAGCTGACATTTTTCGAATAAGACATAATATAGTTCCTTTCGTCTAATGCCACTCTTGCATCCTGTAAGAGATGAGGAACCAGGCTCAGAGAGGTTAATCAAACTTGTCCAAGGTCACACAGTGGGCAGGAACAGAATTTTGAGGCAAACTCCAATCTCCTTGATTCTAAAGACCCTTTCCACTACACCGTGGGATCTAATGACCATGAAATGCCCAGTACTTTCTCTTACAGGTGTCTAATTCCTATGACTTTGTTTGTAAATTAAAATTTTCTTTAAATATCTAAGAATCTGCTTAAAGTGATATTTCAAATAGTCAACTTGAAATGCAGTCAAGGACGATATAAATCAGAGGTAGTAAATAGGAAAGTTGAGCAGCATGTTGCTCAGTAACTGATGAGGAATAAATATTTAATATTCCTCAACTCAAATATGGCATAGAAATGATATAAATGCATAGTGTTCCATGCACTTAAATGCAAACAAGGATTTCAGAGACACTGCCAACCTTTCATGAGAATCTGTCTCTAATTAAAGACACTTTCCGTAGGTGTATCCCTCTGTAGCTTGCAAGTGGATGCCCAGTCTGTCGGGACTGAGTAATTGGCATTTTACTTTCCTTCTCCTTCTCAGCTTACTTGGATTTCATTTGTCATCATTTCTCATGATGGACAAGAGGTGATATGGGCAGGCTAAGAAGGGGAGTGCTGTGGGGCAGGAGAAACAGTTCTGGCATGCAGGGGAGGAGGCCTGGTTTCCAAACCAAGGTCTGTCTCTGACTATGTGACTTTAGGTTGGTTACTCAAGCTCTCCAAGCCTCACCTTCCACATTTATAAAATGTATCAACTCTGAGAGACAAAATCTATTGATCTGATGTGCCAATTCTAATTACAGTAGTCTCCCCTTATCTGTAGGGAACACATTTCAAGACCCTCCCAGTGGATGCCTGAAACTGGGGATAGTACTGACCCTAAATACTATGTTTTTTTCCTTTACATGCATACCTATACCAAAGTTTAGTTAACAAATTAGGTACAGTAAGAAACAAATAGCAATAACTAATAGTAAACCTGAACAATAAAAGTAAACCTGTAATAAAAGTAAAATAAGGGTTCCTTGAACACAAACCCTGTGATGACACCACAACAGTCAACCTGATAACTGGTAACTACTAAGTGACTGAGAGAAGGTAGGATAGACAGTGTGGATCCATTGGACAAAGGATTCATGTCCTGGGTGGACAGAATAGGATGGTACAAGTTTTCATTATGCTACTTGAAAAGGCATGCAATTTAAAGTTTAAAAATTATTTATTTCTAGAATTCTTTTATTTCATATTTTGGATCATAGTTGACCATGGGTAACTGAAACCAAGGAAAAGTGACACCGTGAATGAGGGGGAGACTACTGCAATTAACAGCAACTGCCTTGAAGGCAGTGTTGAGAAGGATTCTGAGATAAGGAATCTGAGACAGATTTTAAGGCAAAGATGCCTTAGAGTGGCAGTGTGGTTAGACAAACTGAGAGAAGTTGGGAGGGCACCTCTGGCAAGGAAAATACAGTGAGCGGAGGTGAAGAGTAGAAAGTTGCTGCTGGTGCTTGGGGAGATAACAAGTAAATCAATTTCATGAGCTTGATCCCCTTTTTCACACTTTCATCATAATACTCCCATTTGCATTTGATTGTATTTATGTATCTATTTCTCCTTCTAGACATTGGGCTGCTTGCAGACAGGAGCTGTATAGGTCTCATTCTAGAGATGCAGTGATAACAATAGTTCAGCTTTAGATTCTGAGGGGTAAAAAGAGCTAGGTTGAATCTTGGCTCATGATTACTAGCTTGGTGGCCTTAGGGAAGGTAAACACCCTCTTTATGCCTTGGTTTCCTCAATTGTAAAATGAGTGATAATAGTACCCATCTTCTATACTTATGATGAACATAAAATTGGTTAGTGCAAATAAATTGCCTAGCCTAGAACTTGGTCTGTGTTAGACACTGGATACATATTAATTGTGATGATGATTAATTTTTGAATATCCAGTAGCTAGAATGGGTTTGGTATGTGATAGAAATATAAATGTTCATGAATGTAAGAATGAGCTGTGGAATGTAAGATGGGAGGTTTTCTGGAGGGACCTGAATATCATAGTAAGAATGTGGGTTATATCCTGAAGGAAATAATACCATTAACAGTTGGAGCAGAAGATAGTAAACGACGGCCCTGGGTTCTGCTCAATTTGCGTTAGAGGAAGTAAGAGGAATGGGTACAGTACTAATTGGACCAAGGGAATAGGTGAGAGCTGAAGGGTCAGACAGTTGTGTACCTGTTGATGGCCTTTCCCTGGGACCTTATGAATCTTATACATGGAGTCAGTGCAGAACTGAAAAAAGCAATCAGGAAAGACAAATCTTTCTTTCTTTCTTTCTCTTTCTTTCTGTCTTTCTTTCTTCCCAATACCCAAAAAGGCAGAATTAATAAAATATTTGCAGCACTAAAAAATAAAAGAAAACAGCAAACAATCATTGAGCACTTTACAAACATTACCTCATTTATGCTTGCATTAGTACTGGTCTTACCATCTAAGTTCACAGATAATTATGACTCGGTGAAATGATGTCACCTTCACACAATCACTCAGATGACGGTATAAATTGGGATTTAAATTTAGGCCATTTTGATCTCATATTTTCTGTGTAAGTGGATGTGTATTTTACCATTTGATGTGTTTTACCAAAAATCACTTGAGTGCTAGTCTCTCATAAGCCCAAGCATTGCTAAATATAAACCTGTTAGCCTTTCATTCTTCCTCACAGTATATTAATCTTAAACAAGGAAGGGAGGATAAAATGCGCACCATGAAGTCAAAGGTGCTCAATTTGGTTGTCTATCATGTGTTCCTCCTCAGCTTATTCTTCTCAATTTTCTTTCAATAAGTTGAAAAATCCTGCTGATAAAATAGAAGCTGTTAATAATGAAATCCAACATTACACTTTAGCTTTTCATACAAGATTGTTGAATATTGAGTTTCCAATTTAGTTGCTAGTTTCCTTCTACCTCCTTTCTTTGGATGATTTCATTCCTGTCCGTGGGTTACATTACTATGTACAAGATCTGACAATTAAATTCGTAACCTAATCCTAGAAAAAGTACTACATGTCATATTGTTGAATATCACTACGTTCACCTTCAAAGTACTCCCCTTGGGAAGCTATGCACTGACACCAGCACCTAATTCACCATCAAAACTATTTCGGAAATCTTTTTCTGGAATGGCCATCAAGCTGTCATGAATGTCATGGTGTCATGAATGTCATCAAAATGTTCTCCTTCCAATATTTCCTTTATCTTTGGGTAAAGAAAAAAGTCATTGGGGGCCAGATCAGGTGAGTAGTAAGGATGCTCCAACACAGATATTCATTTACTGGTTTAAAACTCTCTCACAGAGAGTGCTGTGTAAGCTGCTGCATTGCTGTGATGCAAGAGTTCCTTTAGGACTATTTTTGTACACGCCTTTCTCATGCCAAGATTTTCAGTTAAGATTTTCCTGTTTCTCTGTCAATGTTTATTTTCGTCTGCTATGCTTTTTACAGTCAGCCAATGATTTTGGCACACAATTCGACAAATGTTTGCAATGTTTTCATTAGTTCTATTCATTACTGGCCATCCTTGCCTCTCTTCATCAGTGACATATTCTCTCCCCTCAGAAATAAGTTTAATCCATTTGTACACTGCCATTTTCTTCATGGCATTATCCCCATAAACTTGGGCTAACATGTCCCTGATTTCAATTCCGCTCTTACCAAGTTTAACAAGAAATTTAATGTTTATTAGTTGCTCTAATTCAAACTCTGACATTCTCACAAAGACAGCTCTGAAGGTCAATCCAGAAAAACAGTTCCAAAATTTGTTGGGTGGACTAGGTTCTGGCATTGGTGCACAGCTTCCCAAAGGGAGTACACCAAAGGTGACCATAGTGATATTCGGCAATGAGGTATGTAACACTTTTGTCTAGGATGAATTTTTGAACTTAATTGTCAGATCTCATATGTGTACCCATTTTCAAATATCACTCCCCAGTCCATTTGACTTTGTTGTGCAATCCTTGTGTCCAATCCAACAATTTCTTCTCCATTTTGAAATTTAACTGGCATCTAGAACTCAGTGAGGTCAAAGCTGAACTCAGGCACTTCTCTGCAAGATAAATATTATAAATCTGAGTAAGAAAAAAATAAAAAGAAAATTTAAAAAGGAAGAAAAAGAAAAGGGGGGGGGTAGGGAAAGGAAGGCAGAAAGAAAGAAAGAAAAAGAAAAACAGGGCTCTATTCTCTCAGGAATGTCATAAAGAATTGTTTAGGGTCATAATTTGAGCCCATGCAATCAATAAACTTGTAACTGCTTGACTTAAGAAAAATCATCTTTATCACTTTAGATATTTAATTGAGAGGAAACAATGGCTTAATCTTATCTCTAAAACAGGTATGAGAAAAAGGGTCACTCAGTGGCTAAGAATATTCTTCTTGCAAACAATATATTTTCCCAGGTTACAGTTGGATGTTGATATTTTAACAAGAAAAAACATACTAAGTTATTTTTAAATAACATCTTTCAATGATGCCGTTTTGAGGATTAAAAGTTCAAGCCAAGTGAGACAAAGGGATTTGGCATTGTAAGAAAGTTTTGCCATAATGTTACAGTAGTTTTTAATCATCTCTTATTTAGATAGTTGAAACACAAACCCTTCTGCAATTATAAACCTAACACTGTTTTTCTAACAGTCAAGAGCACATACCTTCCTTTACTCCATGACCACAGGTCTTGGAAAACAATATCTATATATATTTGAAACACACTTAAACTTTATCAGCTCATTTAGGTTGCAGTAATAACCATGCAGATACATAAGCAGGTATTGAGAGTAGTCTCTAAGTCATGGATTCCATTGCTATACAGCGTAGTGGTTAACAACCTCAGTTTTCTCATTTGGAAGACAGTGGAGGAATAGGAAAAATAATATTGCAAATACATAGAATTTTTGGGAAATGAGGCACTGAGATTATTATATGGCACCACATGTGGTTTTGATACCACGTGCACCAAGTGTGCAAATGTTATCCTGAACATTCATTTAGGTAAAAGAAGCCTTTCCCATGTACATAATATTTCCCAGTAAATATTTATTTAAAACATTTTGCTAAGATATGTCTTTTAATATGTCTATTAAATGCATCATTGCTAGAAATATTTACATTTAGCTTGTCTTAGAACACATAGTAATATAGGGTACGTTAGATAAACTCCCATAGCAGGTTGCTCTATATTTTCATGCCAAAGACAAATGGGAATATAACCTTGGGTATAAAGTTTGCCCTTTTAAAAGACTACATAAATTATAAAGACATCTGAAATCCAGGATTAACTATAACATGCAAATATAACTTCCATTCTCTCTATGGAAAATAATATGAAATTTCATTATGATGTATATAAAATTTCTGATTTGCATTATTAAATAATAATGTCTTAAGAATGATACTTTACTATTCTTTTTTCCTCAACATGAATTTATTCAGAGTGATATGCATACATCCTAAATGTACGATTCAATAAGATTTGACAAATGCATACATTCATGTAACTCATACATCTATTGAAACACAGAACATTTTTGTCACTTAGAGGGTCACCTTGTACCCTTTTCAGTTCATTTCTGACCACTAATTCAGAAGCATTGTTCTAATTCTTATAAAATATACTAGTCTGTTTGTTCCTTCTTATTTTGAGCAGTATTCCATTGAATGGATATATTAAAAATTTTTTCATTCTTCTGATGATGACTATATGAGTAATTTCCAATTTAGGGATATAAGTAAAGTTGCTGTGAACACTTGTGAATATTTATTATATTTATTTTATAAATATATATTTATGCAATATTTATATTTATTATACTTATTTTATAAATATGTATTTATATTTATCCAATATTAATATTTATATTTATATTGGATAAATACTTGGGAGTGGAGTTGCTGGGTTACAAAATTGTTGTATGGTATAAGCAGCTGTCAAACTTTATTCTTGTGGTTATGCAATTTTACACTTCCTCTAGTAATATATGAGGATTCTTGTTGCTGTGTACCTTGTCAATATTTGAAGTATGCGTTTGTGCACACCTGTGTGTGTTTGAATTTTAGCCCTTCTAGTATGCATGTAATGATGTCAATTTGTGGCTTCAATTCGCATTTCCCTAATGACTAATGCTGTTGAGCATTTTTTCATGTGGTTTGGCCATTTTGTATATCATTTTTTGTGAAATATCTATTGCAGCATTTATTATTTGTTTGTTTATCCTTTTATTAACTTTTTATTAATATCATAAGATTGTCTCATTTATTGTGGATATATTATCCAGATTCTGATATGCATATTGATTTTTCAGTGATATGTAGTAAACAGAAGACAAATTTATTAATTTCTTCTTTTATGTTGTTCCTGTGTCACAAGAAATCTTTGCCTAACCCACATTTATAAAGATATTTCCTTATGCTTTATTTAAAAATCTTTATAGTTTTAGCTCCCATGTCTAGGTATACGTTCATCTTGGTTTAGAATGTGCGCTGGAAGTGAGGTAGGCATTGAGTTTAACCTTTTGTTCCATATAGATATCCAATTGTTCCAGCATCAGTTTTTGAATAGACTCTTTTCTCTATTAAAATGTTTTGGTGTCTTTGCCAAAAATCAATCGACCATATACATACATGTCTATTTCTGGACTCTTTATTCAGATCCATGGATTCATTTATTTAGATTTGTGCCAAAGCCACATTAGCTTATTAGTATAGCATGATGGCAAGTCTTGAAATCAGTAAGGAAAAGTCTTTGCTACTTAAAAAAAAAATATGTTGCTGTGGGGCGCAGTAGCTCAAGCCTGTAGTCCCAGCACTTTGGGAGGTGGAGATGAGAGGATTGCCTGAGCTCAGGGGTTCGAGACTGGCCTGAACAACATGGCGAGACCTCATCTCTACAATAAATCAAAAAATTAGCTGGGCGTGGTGGTACATGCCAGCTACCTGGAAGGCTGAGGCAGAAGGGATCGCCTGAGCCCAGCAGGTCGAGGCTGCGGTAACCATGAGCAGTGTGCACACCAGCCTTTTTGGCTTAGGTATAGGTTAAGGCCTAGGTCTTTTGCGTTTCTATGGAAATTTTAGACTCTATTTGTTAAATTAACATCAACAACCATAAAACACTTGCTGGAATTATAATTATAATTTCATTAAATCTAAATTGATAAATAGATGTAGATGCAATTATTCTTTTGTGAAAGAATTAATATTGTATTGTTGATTTTAACAAAATCTATTATATATCTCTCTATTTATTTAACTTTTTTTTACAGTATTTTTTTAGCAATACTTTTTAGTTTTCAGTATAGGGACTTTGCATATCTTTCATATAATTTATCCACAATTATTTTATGTATATTGACGCTATTGTAATTGGTATTTTTAAAATATATATATTGGCATTGAATTTTGCAACCTTGCATAAATTTCCTTTATGAGCTTTTGTAGTCTTAGAAATATCTACAGGCCAGACTTCCGGCAAGATGGCGATGGGGCAGCTTGGTCTGTGAGACCTCTGCGAAAGAGGACACAAAAAGACTTGGGGTCTCTCTCCTTGGGGGCCTGCTCCTCACATGGAACTCGGCCACTGACGCTACAGAAGCATCACAGCGATCCGGGCAGCCGCTGCTGCCACAGCCGCCACGGTCCAGGCACTCGCCGCCACCATTGCCATGGTCCGGACACCCACCACTGCTGCCACCCCATAGTCTGGGCACCCACCACTGTCGCTGCCTGGGTCTCAGGTGATCCACGCCTTCGGACCTTGGAACCCCTGCACGCAGGATCTGCTGAGATCGCTGCCAACACTACTGCTGCTATGACGTCCGGCTGAGCCTTGGATCTCCTCCTGTGTGCCTTGGGGCCAGTCTTCCATTCCCGGCTTCTTTCTGGCTCCCTTTCTGGCTCCCTCCCTGGTGGGACAAGCAGCTGAAATAAAGATCATCTGGAACCATGAGATAGCACCACCTGCTGGCAACTCAAGGTAACAACACCAAAAGGGAAAACACCCTGTGAACAAATTTAACAGCCTGAAAAAACAGCCAGAAATGAGAGCTGAAAGGACATTGAACTTAAACGAAAAGTCTCAAAGTGTGCTTGATTGGTTCTGTTAATTTACTAACTCGATTCTATTCCTTTTGTTTTGGCCCTTTTTCAAATTTTT
>CAUYQG010159336.1:0-106920 GCA_963574415.1 Tarsius wallacei | reverse complement strand
TTTTTTTTTTTGAGTGGGAGTCTCACTCTTTCGCCCAGACTGGAGTGCACTGACCACTCCCGGCCACCGCAGCCTCGACCTGCTGGGTTCCAGCAATCCTTCCGCCTCAGCCTTCCAAGTAGCTGGAACTACAGGCGCACGCTACCACGCCCGGCTAATTTTTGATTTATTGTAGAGATGAGGTCTCGCCAAGTTGCCCAGGCGGGCCTCGAACCCGCGGGCTCGGGCAATCCACTCACCTCAGCCTCCCAAAGCACGGGATTACAGGCCGAGCCACCGAGCCCGGCTTATACTTCAATTTTTGAAGGAAAAAAAAAAAGAACCAATGGCTAAGGAGAAAAGGAAAAAAGGTGCATTATCAGATCCTGTGGCTAAATGAAACTAAATTTCTATCTATTGTCCTTAATAGGGTCAAAAGCAGGAAGCAATAAGCAAAATTTGTTTTAAAAATGTGTTTCTTAGCTGGGCTTGGTGGCTCAGCCTGTAATCCCGCCCCTTGAGGTGAGTGGATTGCCTTGAGCCCACGGGTTCGAGACCGGCCTGGGCAACTTGGCGAGCCCTCATCTCTACAATAAATAAATAAATAAATCAGCTGGGCATGGTAGCGCATGCCTGTAATTCCAGCTACCCGGAAGGCTGAGGCAGAAGGATCACCAGAGCCCAGCAGGTTGAGGCTGCGGTGGCCGGGAGTGGCCACTGCACTCCAGTCTGGGCGACTGAGTGAGGCTCCGACTCAACAACAAAAAAAAACAAAAACAACAACAAAAAAGTGTTTCTGAGCTCCCTAAACATTCATTTCCCTTGGATCATTAAAGGGACTTCAGTAAGTTACTGGCTGTGGTGGCTCATGCCTGGGGTAGCACTTTGGGAAGCTTAGGTGGGAGGATCACTTGAGTCCAGGAGTTTGAGACCAGCCTGGGCAACACAGTGAGACATTATCTCTACAAACAAACAAACAAACAAACAAAAAATTAGCTGGGTGTGGTGACACTTGCTTGTAGTCTCAGCTGAGGTAGGATTACTTGAGCCCAGAAGTTGGAGACTGTGGTAAGCCATGGTTGTGTCACTGTACTCCAGCTTGGGCAACAGAGTGAGACCCTGACTCAAAAAAAAGAAGAAAAAATTAAATAAAATAAAAGAACTTTAGTAAGTGATGATACCCTGTCCTCTATTCCATTAAAAAAAAAAAAATCCACTACAATTAAGGAGGCTGAGGCGGGAGGATTGCTTGAGCCCAGGAATTCGAGACCAGCCTGGGCAACAGTGAGACCTTGCCTTAAACAACAACAACAACAACAACAACAACAACAACAACAAAACCACAGAGAATTCTTGGTGTGATGAGCAAGGTCTGGCTTTTTTCCTTATTATTTTTAATGTTCTATAATTCAAGAATAGCTTAACTGTTTCACCAATATGAAAGTTATACATACTCATCCTAGAAAATCAAGGATTTAGCTCTTTGGATTTAGGCATTTCTTGGTAGGGAGAAGATTAGATACATTTCTTAAAAACCCAGGCTGAAAAATAAAAGTTCTGTCCATCTTGAGATTTTAATATATTTATTTGAAAACCAAGTTCTGTGAAAGAACACACTAAATAGTCATATATCTTCTCTTCAACCAAAGACATGGAGACAAGATTCTTCAGCACAGAGGCAATGATACATGCATTGAATAGCAGGTTTCAGCATGAATTTCCTCATAGGCATTTCCATTACAAGCCTGGACAATCTTCTTCAGATGAGCAAATGAAATCCTGGGGAAGGGAAGAAGGAATGGTAGTAGAAGCTAGGGTTAGACTTAATTTCACAAACATTCTTTTATTTTTTACTCCTAGCTGTTGAAATCTAAAACTAGGCCTCAACCCTGCTTCTGCAGTCCTAATATGCCAGTTTATGCCAACACAGACTAGTTTTCAAATTCCCAAAGAACTGAATAGTTTATCCTTTAAGAAACTATAAACCTCTAAGCCATTTTGTAGTTAACTGCCTTGAAAGTTGTAATCGGGGGTTTTCCATAAGATATTCTGAAAGACCGAAGGGGGCTAATGTGAGTCCTCTCATTTCTTCAACAGAGACTAAGTGATCATGATGATTGTCTAGGCAGTCATGTGCTGATTGGGGAAATTTAGGAAGCCATCAAGGCTGCAAGATAATTTTCAGAAGTAAGTGTAAATAACAGCAAATTAGTATAAATCTTCCTTTCTCTAAGACCCAAACTAATAGTCTCCCTGAGACATGAAAAGATTTTCCTACTAATGGCAGGGTTTCTCCTTAATACTTATTTGAGATTTCTGTAAAACTTTCATTAATTGCTAGTCAATGTGTAAAACTCACCATGATAGATTTGCAACTAGACTTTTAAACATATCAAGTAATACTGCCTTTATTTTCTTAAAGAGTAGAATAAAATAACAATAATCTGAAAATGTGTTTGTGCTAGAGTGGAATTAGGATATCTTGACTACACAATTCATGTGTCTTCAAATATGTGATGACCATTCAAAAGAAATAGGGAAACTAAGAATGACAATTTCATAAAATTAGATTATTTCAATCTTTCCCATCTACACACCACCATCAACACTATTAGAACACTGGCATAGTAATAAACTTTTTCAACTGGTCAAAGCTTTGTGGTGTAGTCTAATTGACCCCTATAAGCACCATGCCTAATATACACTAGATGTTCAATAGTGCCACTGAATAAATGAACGTTAAGGCTTCTAGTGTCAAAAGTATTGTCAAAGGAGATGGAGAGAGAGAAAAATCAGTGAGAAATTTATTCCTAAGCTGCTCAAAAGTGTGATTTATGGACCAGTGCCAGTCTACAAGTATAACCGATCCACAAGAAGCAGCTTAGATCAGAATGTAAATCAACTATATCACCAAGCAAACTGCATTTCACCTGACTTTTTTGGGGAAGTCTTTATTGATAAAAGAAGCACTGAGTAGATTTACATTCTGAAGCAAGCTTCCTATTTCCTTACGGACCTATAAAAACAATTTGCAGATCAGCCACTTTGAATAGCATCATAGTACTGGAGTGTAGGGTCAAAGAAAAAGGAATCTGTGGTTATGTATGCAGAAAGAAGTAAAAAAGGTGGAAGTTTAGGTAAATATGGATTAAGCACAAAAGGAGGGAAAAAAGTGAGATGATGTCCTTGCAAAAAACATTTGTAAGAATTGACAAAGAGGTTTCTGTTTATAATTTTGTTGCACATGCACCTGTGGTCCTTAATCATCAATATATTCAAATGGTTCTGGGGGTTCTGGCTCTTGTTCCTCCTCCTCAATTTTTGGGCCGTGTGCTGCCACAGGTTCCACTAGCTCTTCAATGTCTTCGCTGGTGTCCTTCAGAATGATGATGCCTCCAATGGAGAGCTGTAAACAGAGAGAGGAGTGAAGACGCACAAGCTCCACTGATACTTCAAGCCTGCTCCACAATCTAGAGTGCACGATTAGATGGCACCCTAGAACTACTTAAATGCCATGGAAGTACAAAACTGAGGTAGAAACAACTCTACAAGGTTAAAAACAATTACATCCATAAAAATTATTTGCAAACTTAACTCAGTGGCTCTGGAAGGTATAACATGTGATGCTGTTCTAGTTGAATGATGCATTCCAATTTAAGAAGAGTATTGCCCAGTCAAGGACCTGAGTACTAGCCTCAGTCTTACTGCAGGGAGAACGTTTACTGTCCAAATACAGTATTCTAATTCTCTCCTACTCAAGATGTGGTCTGGGCCAGTAGCATCATTATCACCTGGGAGCTTGTGAAAAATGCAGAAAAGCTGTCTCCACCCTAGATCTACAGAATCTGCACTTTAACAAGATTCCCAGTCTATCAGTAGACATATTAGAAGACCGTCATTTTGGACACAAGACGGTCAGTCTCTAAATGAAAAGCCAGTTTTTCTCCAGCAATTTGGAATGATGGTAGAATAACACATATTCCAGACATCTGAGTGTTTTTCACTTTAATTTATAAATCCTTGTGATGCAAGCCAATGAAAAAAATAGATGGGAAACAAGAGAAGTAGACTGTAGCAGCAATTCTATTAAGCCCTCTCCCAAACATATTAGCAGAAGGTAAATTCAAACACCAAACTATTCACCCATCTCTCGTGTGCTAATCTTATTCTGTTTGCTTGCTTGTGTCAAAGGAAATGGAAAGCTGCTCTCTGTAATTAAATCAGTCAACAGTGGCAGGGCACATCTGGAAAAAGCGTATTTCTACCAAAGCACATTACTGGGAAAGGAAAAAAGCACAAGTACATTAGTCCAATGATTCACTTATGTATAAGTATCTCTGCAGCTCAACCTAATCAAATTTTTACTCATCAGAACTCTGCCCTGTTACACTATAAAACTGGTGTGCCTTCATGAATTCCAAACTATTTCCCTGCTCCCAAAATACACATATCCATACATTTATCGATAATCTTCTCCCTTAAAAAGCTACTTTTCTTGAAGGGTATGAATTTTATGAATGGACCTTGACTTTACTACCAATACTCATCACAAGAACAATCGGAGTATATGGTCACTGTCTTTTTTGAGTTGGAGTCTCACTCCGTCGCCCAGACTGGAGTGCAGTGGCACGCTCCCGGCCACCGCAGCCTGCAGGGCTCCAGCGATCCTTCCACCTCAGCCTTCCAAATAGCTGGAACTACAGACGCGTGCTACCACTCCCGGCTAATTTTTGATTTATTGTAGAGATGAGGTCTACGCCAAGTTGGCCAGGTGGGTCTTGAACCCACGGGCTCAGGCAATTCACTCACCTTGGCCTCCCAAAGCGTGGGATTACAGGCTAAGCCACTGAACCCAGCCGGTCACTGTCTTAATCCTTCAAGGCATAAAAGTTTACTTGAAACTCCTAATGATCAAGGTCAAATCTCTTCACGTTTATATTACGTGGGGCTTTCTGTATATTTTAATTTAACATTGTAATGTAAAATATATCATAGGTAGAAAAAATATATTAGTCATATGTGTATATTTCAGAGAATAATAAAATGCAGAAACCCTCCCACTCAGAAACAGATTAATCCTCAGAAACCAAGAAGCTCTCTGTGTGGCCTTCCTAATCATTTCATCATTCTCATGCTCTAGGATACTGTACTAATAATTTTCTTGTTTTTGTTTATAGTGCTACCATACATGTATGTGTCATTTAACTTTAATGACTTGTTGTATTTAATAAATTGCTCTGTGTGTAAAAAAAAAAAAAAAACTCCTAATGAACCAAATGGAGATGAATCTTTATTAAGCAGAAGAAACATACTCATGTTCATAAGAGGGCTTCCTATTTTTTTGAAACATATGGCTCCAGGTTATGACTACTATTTCAAGCTTAACTGGAATGAAATAATCCAACTCAAATCCTGCAATATAATCAACATATGGGAAGAGCTGTTTATAACTACACACGATTTAGGTTTATTAACACTTTATATGATGATGAGAAAGTTCATACTCTAAGCAGTAAGATACGTGATCTCCTGTTCTCTGGGAAGGCTAATGACAACTGAAGATACAGGCAATGAAACACTTTCTACTGCCAAGTGCTCTACTCTTGCTTTAAGGTGGACAGGAAGCAGAGAAGCAATGTTACCTATTTTCAAAACTACAGCTGCCTCTTTCAAATGCAGTGTCTGAGAAAGGGTTTGATTACCCTGCCATTGAGGGTAGGGGAGTAAATCACTGGGCATGCCTCTCTTCACTGCACATACACAGAAGTAGTCTTTTCCTTTTATAACTGAGATATCATTTACGTAACAATAAATTCACTCTTTTAAAGTGTACAATTTAGAACATTCACAAACTAGTGCAACTACTTCCGCTAATTCGAAAACATCTTAAAAAAACCTGTACCCATCAGCAGCCATTCTCCATTCTCCCCTTCTCTCCCCTGGAAACCACTAACTTAACTTTTGTCTCTACATATTTGTCTATTCTGGACATTTCAAATAAAGTGAATCATACACTATGTGGTCTTTTAAGTCTGGCTTCTTTCATTTAACATGTTTTCAAGGTTCACGCTTACTACAGCAGTAAGTCCTTCCCTTTTGTGGCTGAATAATATTCCATTGCATATATTACATTGTTTATTTAACAGCTGAGAGACATTTAAGTTGTCTCCACTTTGCGGCTATTATGAATAATGCTGATGTGAACATTAGTGTGCAAATTTTTGTATGAAGATAGTTTTCATTTCTCTCAGATACATACCTAGGAACAGAATTGCTGGGTCATACGGTAAGTTAAATGTGCCTTAGCACAGTGGTTGTAACCATTTACATTCCCACCAGTACTCAGTTGTGACCACAGAATACGTATGGTTTTAACCCCTTCAAATTTATTGAGACGTGTTTATGACCTAATATATGATCTATCCTAGAAGATTTTTTATTTGTTTTTGTTTTTAAATTTTAAAGATGGGGAGTATAATTCAGGATTAGGGTACATAAGTGGTCTTTGTACAGGTAAAGTTTGGGTCTCCTTTTGCCTTTTTTTTTGAGTTGGAGTCTCACTTTGTTGCCCAGGCTGGAGTGCAGTGGCACACTCACGGCCACCCCAGCGTTGACCTTCTGGGCTCCAGCGATCCTTCCACCTCAGTCTTCTGGAACTACAGGCACGAGCTATCATGCCCAGCTAATTTTTTATTTTATTGTAGAGACGAGGTCTCACCAAGTTACCTGGGTTGATCTTGAACCCAAAGGCTCAAGCAATCCACTTGCCTTGGCCTCCCAAAGTGCTGGGATTACAGGCTGAGTTGTGGAGCCTGGCCTTTTTAAATTTTTATTAAATTTAAAGCCCACAGTTAACATCATATATCTTGCAGAATGTTCTATGTGTACATGAGAAGAAGGTATACTCTGCTATTGTTAGATGGATTGCTCTACAGATGTTTTAGGTCTAGTTGGCTTATAAAGTTATTCAAATCTATTTCTTTGTTGGTCTTCTGTCTAGTTGTTCTACCCATTATTGAAAGTGGGGTACTGAAGTTTCCAACTATTATTGTTTAATTGCTTATGTCCCATTTCAATTCTGTCAGTTTTTGCTTCATGTGTTTGGGGCTCTGTTGTTAGGTGCATATGCTTATAATAGTTACATTTTCCTGTTGATAACTCCTTTATCATTATAAAATATTCCTCTTTGTTTCTAGCAGTAATTTTTGTCTAAAGTCTGTTATGTCTGCTATTTTGTCTATAGCTAGCTGCTCTAACTCTCTTTCTATTTTTTTTTTTTTAGAGACAGGGTTTCACTCTGTTACTAAAGCAAAAACTCCTGGTTTCAAATGATCCTCCTGCTTCAGCCTGGCAGGAGGCTGAGATTATAGGCACAAGCCACCATGTCTGGCTAATTAAAAAAAAAATTTTTTTTTTAAAGACAGGGTCTTGCTATGCTTCCCAGGTTGGTACTCAACTCCTGGTCTCAAGCAATCCTCCTGTCTTAGTCTCCCAAAGTGCTGAGGTTACATGTAAGCCACTGTGCCCGGCTCTCTAGCTCTCTTTTGATTATTATTAACACAGCCTATCTTTTGTTTTCTATTTGTGTCTTTGAAGTTGAAGCATGTTAATTCTAGACAGCACATGGTTCAAGCATAGAAAAAAATCAGTTTGGGCCAGGCATGGTGGCTCACACCTGTAATTGGGAGGCTGAGGTGGAAGGATTGCTTAGTCCAGGAGTTTGAGATCTGCTTAGGCAATATAGGGAGACCTCATCTCTTTAAAAAAAAAAAAAAAAGTCAGGTGTGGCCAATTTCTGCCTTTTAACTGGAGTGCTTAATCCACTTACATTCTGTGTAATTAGTGATAAGGGAGGTATGATTTATGCCTACCACTTTGCTATTTGTTTTCTGTCTTATACCATCCCCCCCTTTTTTTAGAGACCTAGTCTAGTTGCATTGCCCAGGCTGGTCTCAAACTCCTAGGCTCAAGAGATCCTCCTGCCTCAGCTTTCAGAGGCTGTCTTGTATCTTTTTGTTCCTCTATTCCTCCACTGCTGGCCTCTCTGATATTAAATAGATTTCTAATGTACTACTTTAATTCCTTTGTTTCTTTTACTACTTTATTTTTTTGAGTTTTTTTAGTGCTTACTTAAGATTATAATTAACATTTTAACAATCTAGTTTAACCAATTTCAATAGTATACAAAAACTTTGCTCCAAGACAGCTGTGCTCCCCTGCTCTTTCGTGCTATTATAATGCAAATTATATCTTATACATTCATTGTGTGCACATCATCAGCTTATAATTACTACTTTATGCAGATGTCCTATAAATTAGATGGAAGAAAAAGAGTTACAAACAAAAAATACATTTATACTATCTTTTATATTTACCTATGTAGTTGCATTTATCAATGCTCTATCGAGTTTCACTCTGTCGCCCAGGCTGCAGTGCAGTGGCACGCTCACGGCCACCATAGCCTCTACTTGCTGGGCTCAGGAGATCCTTCCACCTTGGCCTTCCAAGTAGCTGGCACCACAGGCATGTGTCACCATGCCCAACTAATTTTTTGATTTATTGTAGAGACGAAGTTTTGCCAAGTTGCCCAGGCTGGACTCAGGCAATCCTCTCACCTCCATCTTGCAAAGTTCTGGGATTACAGGCATGAGCCACTGAACCCAGCCCGCTTTATTTTTAAATGTAGATTTAAGTTATTGTCTGGTGTCCTTTCATTTCAGCCTAAAGAATTCACTTTAAGGCAGGTTCGCTAACAACATATTCTGTTTTTATTTTTCTGGGGATGTCTTAATTTCTCCTTAATTTCTGAAGGACTGTTGTACTTGAGACAGAATTCTTCATTAAGCACCTTTTTCTTTTCTTTTAACGTATTTTTTATTTTAAAATTGTGGGGTACAGTTAAGGGTTGGGTATACAAATACGTATTGTGCAGGTACCCTTGTTAATGAGGTGTGCCCCACCGCCCCTAGACAGATATTGACTATTGTTAATCCCACCTCCCTGCCCCCCCCATAATTTTCCGCCACTGTCTATCCTTTTCTTATAGTATTACGATAGTTGTTCAAGGTTCACTTATGAGTGAGAACATGTGATACTCAGATCTTTGTTTCTGTGAGAGATCACTCAGTATTATAAACTCCGATTCCAGCCGGGCTCAGTGGCTCAGCCTGAGCCCGCGGGTTCGAGACCCGTCTGGGCAACTTGGCAAGACCTCATCTCTACAATACATCAAAAAATTAGCCGGGCGCGGTAGCGCGCGCCTGTAGTTCCGGCGACTTGGAAGGCTGAGGCGGAAGGATCGCTGGAGCCCAACAGGTTGAGGCTGCAGTGGCCGGGAGTGTGCCACTGCCCTCCAGCCTGGGCGACAGAGTGAGACTCCAACTCAAAAAAAAATAAACAAAACAAAACTCCAATTCCATCCAGGTTGCTGCAAAATTCATGATTTTGTTCTTTTTTATGGCTTAAGCACCTTTTTCTTTCAGCACTTCGAATATGTTTTTCCACTGCCTTCTGGCCTCCATAGTTCGGATAAAAAATTGCCTGTTGATCTTATCAAGGATGCTTTGCACATGATGAGTTGCTTCTCTCCTGTTGCTTTCAAAATTCCTTCTTTGTTTTTCTACAGTTTAACTATGTGTCTAGGTGTGGATCTCTTTGAGTTTATTCTACTTGGAATTAGTTGAACTTCCTGGATGTGCAACTTGACATTTTTCATCAAAACTGGGAAGTTTTTGGCTATCATCTCTTCAAACAGTCCTCAGTCCTTTTCTGTCTTCTCTTTCTGGAGTCCTCATTATGGTATGTTAGATGCTTTATAGTGTGCCATAGGTCCCTGAGACTCTGTTTATTCTGCTTCATCCTTTTTGGTCATTCCTCAGGTGGATAATCTCAATTAACCTATCTTCAGGTTTGCTCATTTTCTCTTCTGCCTACTCAAATGTGCAAATGAGTCTCTCTATTGATTTTTTTTCATGTTAGTTATTGTGTTTTTCAACTACAGAATTTTTATTTGATTTTTAAAAATAATTTATATCTCTTTATTGATATTCATGATTCGGTGAAACATAATCCTCATACTTTCCTTTAGTTCTTTGAATATATTTAAAATAGTTGATTTAGTCTGCCTTAAGTCCAGTGTCTAGGCTTCCTGAGGGAAAGTTTCTATTTATTTGTCAGTACTGGGTCATAATTTGTTTCTTTGCACATCTCATACAGTTTTGTGGAAACTGGATGTTTGCAATTATATAATGTGGCAACTGTGGAAATCAGATTCTTCCCCAGATCCAGTGCTTTTTTTGTTGCTATTTGTTAGTTTTGTGACTTTTCTGAACTACATCTATAGAGTTTGTATTCTCTGACATGAGTAGCCACTGAAGTCTCTGCTCAGTGAACTTAGTGGACAGATAATGATTGGACAGAGATTTCCTTAAGCACCTGGGAACACTAAGTCTTTTAGTCTTTGCTGAAGAGCTCTGTGCATGTGTTGGGTGACACCTTCAATAGTCAGCCTGGCAGCTGACAACTGTTCTTTAGCTTTCACTTCCTGCTTGTACACATATAGGCAATCTTGCATGTGCTTTACTATCTTTAGTTCATAACTGCAACAACACTAGGTATCTTGTGTGCTTAGAATATGCACTAGTTGTATCTTAATATATCTCTTCTGGATAAATCCCACTTCAGCTAGCAAGGAAAGTTTTGACAGTGTTAGAATACATTCTCTGTGAAAATGCCACTAGATGAACTGGGTTGCAGATCAGACAGCGACTGCATTTAAGGTGTCCATTGGTGGTTCTGTCAATTCATTCATCCAACACTACAGAGCAATGACTATAGATCAGGTTGTGCTGCAGATGAGCATTTACCATTGTTTTAGGTGCTTAACATGTAACAACCTATTCAATCTTCACAACATCTATAGGAGGTAGGTACCAATTTTACTGAAGAGGAAACTGAAATATAAAGAGATTAAATGACTTGCCTCAGGCATACAGCTAAGAGTTGAAATATAAACTCAGTTGATATAGTCTAGACGTTTGTCCCTTCCAAAACTCATGTTGAAATGTGATTTCCAGTGTTGGAGATGGGGCCTAGGTGTTTGGGTCACGGGGTGGATTCCTCATGAATGGCTTGGTGTCATTCTTGTGATAAAGAGTGAGTTTTTTGCTCTGCTAGTTCACACAATAACTGATGGTTTAAGAGCCTGGCACCACCACCTCTTCCTTCTCTTGTGTCCCTGAGACATGCTTGCTCTCCTTCCCCTTTTACCATGATTATAAGCTTTCTGAGGCCTTCCCAGAAGCTGAGGAGATGCTGGTGTCATGTTTCCTATACAGCCTACAGAACTGTGAGCCAAATAAATCTCTTCTTTATAAATTACTTAGCCTTGGGTATTCCTTTATTGTAATGCAACAATGGAATTAATATACCAGTTATGCCAAATTCCAGCTCTAATTTCCATCCTCTGTCTCCTCTAGCTGATAATCTAGTCAGGTAAGAGGTTGGCTCACAAATACAAGTAAGAGTTGTTTTTGACCCACTATCAGGTTGATAGGAATAGGTTTACTCTCATATACGGATCTAGAAATCTCATCTCTGACATTTTAATTGGATCCAGCATCTGGCTGTCTTGAATGGGTCTACTGATCTCTAGTTTTCTAGATATAAGAATCTGGAAAAAAATAGTATCATGAGCAAATTTCTGATTAGCATTTGTTTCTAACATAAAACTTCTGCCTTGGAATATATTAAGTGGCATGAAGATTCTTTTCTAACCCTAGAATTCACTGCATTTATGACAGCAGTATAATTATAAGGATAATCAACACTTACTGGTCAGTCTCAGGTCTTGTTCTCAGTGCTTGTATATTTACCTTTTCAAATATATGCTATATCTCTATGAGTTAGGAATGATAATCTCTATTTTATAGTAGATAAAAGAGAAACTGAGGCAGAGAGAGATTTAGTGCTGGTCCAAGGTCACATAGCAAAATTCTAATCCAGTATGCCTGGCTCTATAGTCTACGTTCCTAATCACTATGCTATATTAGGGACTTCTTTAGTGTACATCTGTGGTAGAAGAGAGGAATTTGTAGGGCTACACAGAGGAAAGAAAAACTCTCCCAAATTTATATGAAATGGAAGGGAATGGTCTATCTTTTGTGAAGAGATTTTGCAGTATTAGTAAGCTTGTTCTAATACTTTGGAGATTTATCATTCTCTATCAATAGATTACTATCCTATTGATTAAAATTCCATTTGTATATATAGCTAAGAGCCATTGGTAACTTACTGGTTTGAAAGGCTGGTATCTACAAGTCTCTGGCATGGTTAGGACCTTAAGCTGAGCAGGCATAACTCGGGCTGGGTTATCCAATAACTGAAAGTTTGGCTCAGGTTCTTTTTTCTTCTCTTTTTCTTCCTTTTTCTCTGCCTCATCCTAGGAAAAAACAAAACAAAAACACAATAAAGGTTTGCTTCTGTTCCACATCACTGAGTAAAGTTTGAAAAGCTTCCTAAGCAACTATTAGGCGCAAAAGGTAGTGGTAGGTTAAAATGGAAGTACAACTAAAGTGATGCCAGACTAAGAGGAGGGGAAAGTAACTCTGCTAAGAAATGAGAATGATTTTAAAATATGAGAAGGACTGTCTACCAGCATAGATCAGAAGGACTATCTAAACAAATAAAAATTCTGGTTAGGCATGGTGGCTCATGCCTGTAATTCCAGCACTTTGGGAGGTGGAGACGAGAGGACTGCCCGAGCCTACGGGTTCAAGACCAGCCTGGGAACTTGGTGAGACCACATCTCTACAATAAATAAAAAATTAGCCAGGCATAGTGGTGCATTCCTGCAGTTCCAGTTACTTGAAGGCTGAAGTGAAGCCTGAGCCCAGAAGGTTGAGGCTGCAGTATTTGTGATCGTGCAACTGGACTCCAGCCTAGGCAACAGAGTAAGACTCTGATTAAAAAAAAAAAAAAAAAAAAAATCACTTTGCTTGAAAGAGGCTTTCTTTCTCCTTCCATCATCTCCTCATCTGCTGAAAATCATATTCTGCCCTTCAAAATCTGTTTTAGTTATCATTTCCTCTAGGAACTTATTCCTGATTTGTAACCCTTCTATTCTTCCTACAAATGAATACAATTTCTAGTCTCTTCCAAGTAAAAGTATTGATTCTATATGCTGGGAACAGGACAATTATTTGAAGGACACCAAAAGCAAGACAGAATAATGTTCAACTAAAGAAGAACCTGAACCACGAAAAAGAAAGATACTTCAATTCACACAACCATCAATTTATACCTACCACTTCCATTTTCTCCTCCTCCTTTTTTTCTTTTTCTTTTTCCTTCTTTTTAGCCTTGGCAGTTATAGATAACACAGCAGTGGAAACCTAGAGGAAGTCAACAGGGTAAATTATTAAAGTCCCTTACCTACACACAAATAAGAGATATCTGGACTAGATGCTTTACAATGTGAATACACAGTGAGTGGGTGAGTAGTAAGCCTGGAATTACTCTCCTTGATGTGTCTGACTGAAAAGAGAGGTGAAAAGCTGGGTAATATTGGTGTAAAAGTTGACTGTTTTGGACCCAAAGGCAGGGTCTGACATATAGCTGATGAAACAAGACGCTGTTGTCAAAAGACATTCCTCACCTGCCATGCTCTAATTTGGTTAATTATATAATTACCCTTACTTATACACAAAATTTACAGCAAATAATCAACAACTGGCTAATATGAAACACTATTCTGAGAGAAAGAACCATTTTCCCGATAAGGTGTCATGAAAGGATAATTTTACTGAGGGAAAACTTTATGGACACGTACAACTTTCTAATGTATTACTCTTTGATTTAACACATATCATTGAGTGTCTTCAAACAGAGTTGGTAGGAATAGAAAGTGATTATGTTCATTTTGAAAAGTAAATTAGTTAACACTTATGAAAACAAATAATGTGCATTACTTTTGATCAAGCAATTTCACATCCAAGATTCTAACCTATAGATACACTTGCACAAGTGCACAAATACATGTGTATAAAGACTTTCATTTCAGTCTTATTTGTAGTAGTCACAAATTAGAAATAACTGTAAATAACATTAAAGAAGGAACTGGTAAAACAAATAATGCTACATGCATGAAGGCATTGCTTTGTGGTTATGGAAAAAAAAAGATTCATAGATGTTGAGTGTATTAAAAACAGACTAAGTGAAAGCAACAAGATGCAGAACAGTATGGACAGAATAATTCTATTTGTGGTATAAAAAGTATTGATATGTTCAGAGAAAACCTTCAGAGGGATCCACAAGTGGTCCCTGTGATATAGGACTTGGATGAACAAGAAAGAAAAAGGGCTTTCACTTATTCATATTCTATCATATTCCCATGTAATGTTAGATTTTATCATAAGAAGCGTTACTTTTAAAATATAAAACATATTTAAAAACAAACCCAAGTAAAAACACTCAATAACTCCTACATATGGGGTGCCAAAAAAAAGTATACACATTTTAAGTATGACGTTCTCTCAAAGATGGAGTTAATCAAATGCAGGACAGTCAAAGAAAATGGCAGAAGTTCAACTTTGAAAAGTAATACATAGATAACATCTCTTTAAAATGTGTACACATAAATTATATAACTTCTGAAATAGTAGAGGAGGGGGAATGCTTCTTATATTTGTAATATGAATAAAATTTTTTTTAAAGATTCAAAAATAAATAAGTAAATAAAATGTGTATACATTTTTTTGGCACTCCCTGTATAAGTACATATGCTGCTCAAAGGAACAAAGAACCCACCTTCTCCTTTTCTTTTTCTTTTGGTACTTCCAGAGGGGCAGGGTATGCAAATGTGGATGGTTTACAGTTTGATTTATACTGAACTTTCGGCATCTGAAGAAATAAAAGAATTCTTTTACTCTTCCATTAAAATAATATCATGATTTATATATTCTGTGCTCTTGACAAAAGGAGACTAGAAGTTTCAATGCAGGCTAAATGTTCAACTATGTTATCACTTCTTTTGGAAAGGCATCTGTCTTCTTTTACTGAATTTTTTTAGGTGCATTACAGAAAACTTGCAGTTTCCTATACATTCCTCAAGCTCTGCCTTTTAATAAGCATCTCTATCTTATCTTTACTAACAACTCACTCTGCTTCAATGGGTTAAATCCTGTTCATGGTGTGAACATCAGATAAACCGTTAGTTCCTTCATAAAGTGTCTGTCTACTCTGCATACCAAACTTCCATGTCCCTTCCTTGTACCATACTAGTAACTTTTACAAGCCTGTATACAGTTTCTATACCATATAATCATGTTTTACAAGAGTCTAATCTGAGCCTAATGGAAAGTCAGTTTTATATTGCTTAGTGATCAGGTTTAAAGTTCTTTGGTCTGAATTTTTCTCTATTTCCCCAATTTGCATTGACAATGATAGTAAGCATTATACTTACTAGGACTAAGAACCTTATCATCTCTATCCCACTTTCATTGTAAGAATGAAAACAGAAGCCGGGCTCAGTGGCTCAGCCTGTAATCCCGCGCTTTGGGAGGCTGAGGTGAGTGGATTGCCTGACCCTGTGGGTTCGAGACCTGCCTGGGCAACTTGGCGAGACCTCGTCTCTACAATAAATCAAAAAATTAGCCGGGCATGGTAGCGTGCGCCTTTAATTCCAGCTACTTGGAAGGCTGAGGCGGAAGGATCGCCAGAGCCCAGCAGGTCGAGAATGCAGTGGCAGGGAGTGGCCACTACACTCCAGTCTGGGCGACAGAGTGAGATTCCAACTCAAAAAAAAAACAACAAAAAAAACCATAATGAAAACAGAGATCATAGAATTGGCAGAGAATAAAAGCCCCTATAGATTACACAGGATGTTTCATTACAACGTTAAAAAAAAGGGATTGGGAAACCAAAAGATTCTTGTTTGACAAATAAAACTGCTCAATATATACAAATGTGGGTTTTAATACTGAAACATTTAACAAAGGATAATTGGCTGTATAGCTATACTGAAAAATAATCAATACAACACAATGAAATAGTTTATTTTTATCAGTCAATTTTTAGCCTAAAAATTTTCCACTCTGAAAATTTACTAGAACATTTTAACAACAGTGATGACGAGATACAAGAGTTATTTAAAGGTCAAAAAGCATTCTGACCTTTAAAGAACAAGATGATGAATCATTAGGACACAGGACTGAGAAAGACCTAAATATAAACTCCATAAAAAAAAATGAATAAAATGTGATGACAGGGCACTAAAGTGACATGTTTCGTTCTGTCAGATTCACTGGTTCTTGACTGTAGGTCTTGTTTTCTGCTTCTACCAAAGGGACATCTTCCTTTCCCTTTAGTAATAATTCTTTCTTTAATCAATCACCCTGGTATCACAATTCTGAAACATGTCCCTGCCTCAAATATTCATTACTCATGACTTAGTTCAGGGCCAGGTGTGGTGGCTCACACCTATATTTCCAGCACTTTGGCAGAGGTGAAAGGATTGCCTGAACCCAGGGGTTCGAGACCAGCCTGGGCAATTTGGCAAGACCATGTCTCTATAATAAATAAAATAATTAGCTGGATGTTGTGGCTCATGCCTATAGTTCCAGCTACTTGGAAGGCTGAAGCGGACGGATTGCCTGAGCCCAGCAGGTTGACGCTACTGTGGCCATGAGTGTGCCAATACACTCCAGCCTGGGTGACAGAGTCAGACTCTGACTCAAAAAAAAAAAAAAAAAAAATTTACTTTAGGTCCTCACTCTTTCTTGCCCAGCCTCGATGCAATGAGCTTCCACTGATACTAGAATGATGTCTTTTTTTTTTTTTGAGTTGGAGTCTCACTCTGTTGCCCAGGCTGGAGTGTAGTGGCATGCTCCCGGCCACCGCAGCCTTGACCTGCTGGGCTCCGGCGATCCTTCCACCACAGCCTTCCAAGTAGCCGGAACTATAGGCGCGTGCTACCACGCCCGGCTAACTTTTGATTTATTGTAGAGACAAGGTCTCGCCAAGTTGCCTGGGTAGGTCTCGAACCTGCGGGTTCAGGCAATCCACTCGCCTCAGCCTCCCAAAGTGCTGGGATTACAGGCTGAGCCACCAAGCCAGGCCTAGAATGATCTTTCTAAAATGTAGATCTCATGTCATTTATCTGCTTGAAGTCCTTCAATAGCTCCCACAGCTTTTAGTATTAAATATAATTCATTGGAGTATTCTATAAAACTTCTTCATATCTTTGTATTTATCCTGCTCCCTCATAATTCCCTCTAAACTGACTTACCCATGATTACATAGCTAGTAAAGAGATACGACTTTCAAAACTTTCACCAACACACCCCACTCAACAAGGTGATGACTCAACTTGAAGTGAAAATATATTATTGATGAGATGCTAACTCAACTTTAAAATTTTATGGAAATCCTTGCAAGTGGGACGTAAATATGAATAGGATATGGCGAACAGGATGTACCACAAAGCTGAGGTCTCACAAACATACCTTTAAGTCCTTGTTAAGGCCAATGACACAGGTAGGGGTATAAGCCAATGACAGGAAGTGGGAAAGAGGAAACCAGAACCAGAACTGGGTAAAGACAAGGACACCAACCACGGAAGGCATATGAGTGTGCCCAGTCCTGGACTGTAAGGAGATTGTGACATTATGACCACCTGTAGAAAAAGAGAGAAACCATGAACTGCATTCCAGCAGAACAATAATAAGAATTCCTAAGCACTGCAACAGGGAAGTATCTGGTGATTATTTTAAGAGAACCATTCATACAATCTAATATGGAGTCCTTACAGTTAGTGAGCTATTTAGGTTCTCCAAAATTCGAAGTGCTGTACTTTAACTGGACTTGGGGCAATTCTAGACGTTCTTTCTTTATAGGCAGGAATTTTTAAAAAACTAAGCCTAAGTGGTATAAAAACTGTGATGCTAAATTAAATGTTAATCTATATTATATATTGACTTTTAATGTGCTAATAAAAAAAGTAAAATTTGAGTACATATCATATTTGCCAACAATAGCAAGGAGGCAAGGGGTAGACAGCATTTGCTTTGTTTTGCTCTTTCTGTTTTAATCACAGTTTGAATGCAGAGAAGAATATATTACATTTATATTTATAGAAAATATATTAACAGCAAAAATGTGTTCTGATTCTTGCTCAGAAAATTATTAGAATAATGAGAAATATCTGTTACAAGTTATGAAGATTTATATGTAGCTATTGAAAAATGTAAGAAGTGACTGGGTTCGGTGGCTCAGTCTATTCTAGAAATCCCAGCACTTTGGGAGGCCGAGGTGAGTGGACTGCCTGAGGCTGCGGGATCAAGACAAGCCCGGGTAACTTGGGGAGACCCCGTCTCTACAATAAACCAAAAATTAGCTGGGCGTGGTAGCGGGCGCCTGTAGTTCCGGCTACTTGGAAGGCTGAGATGCAAAGATTGATGAAGTCCAGCAGGTCGACGCTGGGGTGGCCATGAGTGTGCCACTGCACTCCAGCCTGGGTGACAGAGTTAGACTCTAACTCAAAAAAAAAAAAAAAAAAATTTTAAGAAGCACCAAACATTACTCTGTTAATTATTAAAACATGTAAATTGGTAGGAGGCAGCTCTAACATTATCTAGCCTTGTGATCACAGACAAACCATTTTACTTCTAAGATCCGCCCTCTCGCTGACAAAATGAGGGTTTGAACTTTAGCATTTATACCAGACCATTACCGCTAACAAAAGAATTTTTAACCACCAATCCATGATTCAACTGAAATTTTTCTGAGGAAACACCATACATAAAACAACAAAATCAGAGGTGCTTCTATTTAATCAGAAGTTTGGACTGCTAGGAAGGCATATGGCTTGAATTTGACCTGTTCACCTACCACTTACCATATCCCTTGGACTATTTCTCTAGAAGTACAGAGAAATACAGTTTGATAGCCTGTTAACTAGATCCAAATCGTCAGTTAGAGTTGGATCTTTATCGAGCCCTTGTAAGGCTGAGGTTCTAGGAAGCTATTAGGGACTGTAAACTCAAATGCCTTTAGGAACAAGTCAGGTAAACAAATGAAAAGTGGGCTGGGAGCAGAGGGGACTGAAGCAAACTAGAAAGTACATGACCTATTTAAGGAGAACATGTTATTAGAGGCATAGGTCCAGGATCACTGGGTCATTTTGTTTTTAGAGTAGGCTCTGTCTGTATTTTCTACGAAATCTTGCACATTTTGTTAGGCAAAAACACAACACATCTTTGTAAGATTTGGCCCATGGACTGCTGTGTTGCAACCTATGGTCTGTATGATAACAGTATCAGTGCTGGATCACAGAGATTTGAAATGCAAATCTTTTAGTTTATATAATACAACCTATAAAAATGGGCTTGTCTGTGCTGAATCAGGATTCTAATTTGAATTCCATTGCTGGATTCTTATTGCTCACATCTCACTTCTCTTCATTTCAGCTTTTTTTTTTTTTTTTTTGAGTCAGTATCTCACTCTGCTGCACAGGCTACTGCACCCAGCCTGATCTCAGTATTTTACAGGTGCCTTCACATTTTGTTTGGAATCAGGAAGTAAATAGTGGCTTGACTTTACTAAACCAAAAAGCATTTTAATTTTTTTAAGAATTAGGTTTCTCCAGTTCAAATAATTTAGATTTAATACTCCACTATAGACATTTCATTTAAGAATTTTATCTGGAAAAAAAAGTCAGGAATACTTTAATTTTGTTTTTCCAGTAGGAATGAATTGTATACATTAACTGTCTACTTGTACTTTTTCCTACTCTAACCCCAACACTCATTGAATGCTTACTACATATTGAGAATTGTGAACAAAACACTGGAAAATATCTCAACAAAATTCAGTTTAGTGGAGGATACAGATAATTAGATAATTAAAATAAGACACAAAAGTACTATGATGGCTATAAACCTCGGTGCTAGTGGGAACATATAGCTAAGCATGGTAGCTCACCCAGCATGGAAACTGGGTAGGGTAGAAGAGAGGGATAAGCAGCCTAGCTAATGTGCTATTTGATCTGAGTTTTGAAGCTGAATTTCCTTTTATTTAAATGAAACCTATCTTCAGACTTATAAAATGAAACTATCTTTTGTTCTAACATTCTGAGATTTAATTAACAAGGTAGAGTTTATCCTATTGATAATGTTTACAGTTTAGCAAATTTCAATTATAAACCTTCTTAATCTTTGGCTTTTCTCCATGATGAGACCAAATCATCGAGTGAGTTCTCACAAACTCAAGCTTCATTCCTTCCTTTGAAACTGCTGCAACTGCATTAGAAAAATTTGCAGACCTGCTCTCCTTAGCTGGGCGTGGTAGTGCACGCCTGTAGTTCCAGCTACTTGGAAGGCTGAGGCAGAAGGATCGCTGAGCCCAGCAGGGCGAGCTGCGGTGGCTGGGAGCGGCCACTGCACTCCAGTCTGGGCGACAGAGTGAGATTCCAACTCAAAAAAACCCCCCCAAAAACAAAAAAAAAAACATGGGAGCGTAGGCGTCTTTTTGGTAGCACCACTCTATCTTTTGAAATAGACCATGATATGGTGGCAAAGAGTGTGAATTCTGGAGCCAGATGGCATAGTATGCTATGCATTTATTAGGTAAATAGTCTATGTATCTTATGTTAGGAGTTATTTGGATGCTAGAATTTGTCTAAAATGTGTTTTTTTTCCCCAAAATTTCAATGTCAGCTTGTTTAAAACTCATATATACCAAGAAAATTAAAGAGAAAAAAATCAGCCAACACTCACTGCACATTACTAAGTGATAGGCACTATTCTAATTGCTTTGCAATATGTATTTTTAATACTTTCACTATGAGGTAGAGTTTACAAGATACAAAAGCAGAAAAAGAGAGAGAAAATAACTTGCACTGTAAGGGGACTAGGATCCAAACCCTAACAGTCTGCACTCTTTTTTTTTTTTTTGAGTTGGAGTCTCACTCTGTCACCCAGACTGGAGTGCAGTGGCCACTCCCAGTCACCGCAGCCGCGACCTGCTGGGCTCCGGCAATCCTTTCGCCTTAGCCTTCCAAGTAGCTGGAACTACAGGAGCGTGCTACCACACCCGGCTAATTTTTTGATTAATTGTAGAGATGAGGTCTCGCCAAGTTGCCCAGGCGGGTCTCGAACCCGCGGGCTCAGGCAATCCACTCACCTCAGCCTCCCAAAGCATGGGATTACAGGCTGAGCCACCAAGCCTGGCTCAGTCTGTACTCTTCATAACTCTACTAAAAATTATCTCTATGAATCGCAGGATCCATATTTTCTCCATGAATAATTTACCTCAAGATTCAATTTCCACTATGTCATACAGTTAAAGCAGACAGTTATTTTATTAAATTTAGTTTACATAAGTAAATAAATCTCAGAGACTTAAAACCATTTACCTGCATCCAGTATGCCCTGGGCTAGAATAGCACCAAACTTGGCCATGACATCATCATGTTTATCGTTGATGACTTTGGAATAGAGCTGTCTGAACTGATTCACCTGAAGGAATAAGAAAAAGAATTATAGTCCAATTCTGTTCATTTGTGACACCATTTTAGAGCAGGGAATAAGTTGCTCAAATGGTAATAGCACTTAGTTCTGAATTTTAATTCAAAAGAGAGGGCTATGAGCCAGACTTGAAGGCATTGAAATCATGGGTGCTGTGACTTTTCTGGTGTGGGAGCATCAGTTCTGTCTTCAATCCTCATTCCATAGTGGATGTTTCAAGGTCAAGGGAATGTTGAATGTGATTTCATACCATACCACTGTTAGTCAGCAGGCCTAAACAGTCTGAGTGAACACTAAGGCTTTCACTGCATTTTGAATTATAGCTATTCTGCTTACTATCAACCTTACAGATTTCCTAAAAGACATAGGTCTTCAGTTCTACCTTAAAGTAAACTATACTTCACCAAAGCTGTGAGGTAAATTTTACATTAAGTGTACTGAACATATACAGTAAAGATTTATTATGTACATTCATTAATTTTCTAAGGACTTGTCAGAATCAGTACTCTTATCAAGAAGAACATGCTAAAATGGAAAACGTGCTGACTCACTTAGGGTGAGATTACTGGTAATTTTTGTTGCTTCTTTATCCTTTTCTGCATTTTCTAAAATTAATATGTATTACTTTTATAATTAAAAATAATATTTATAAAGTATATTCTTCATAAATAAAGAGAAATATTCCTTCAGATCTGTTTGGGTGACAATAAGGAAACTATTTTATGCTTCTTCTATGTCTTACACTTGTTTTCCCAACGGTGCTTTTCAAATGGTAGGCACCCAGGAAGAAGTCTGCTTGTTCAAGAAGCACATGTTCATGGAGCTCCCCAAATCTGCCAAAAGCAGAAAATACCAAATTTGAGTTTCCTAATATAATGACTTTATTTGCATTACATATTCTTTTTGTTTTTTTTCCATGAGGGAGGTTTTTTTTTTTTTTTTTTTAATATATAAGTAGGAATTTATTAGAGGAGAAAAAAGCTCCCGGCAGGCATTACATATTCTTTTAGAATCTTTTCCCTTCTTCATTTGTTTTGCTCTGGGAGACCACATGTGATACAGTGGCAGAATAAGAGAATTAGACAACCCTGGCTAAGAAGCAGTTCATGTAAGTTACTAGCTTTTCTGAGTCTCAGTGTCTTCATCTCTACAGGGATTATAGCACCTGCCTAACATGGCTGTTGGAAGGATTATATGAGATAATGTAACTTAATGTAATATAATGTAATATCATGTAATGTGTAAAAGGCATCTCATAATTCAATAAGCATGGCTGTCTTCCTATGTGAGGGCAGAATCCTACCAGTCCTTGCTATTATCTCTGCAACCTAAATGCTGCTAACAAAATAATTTTCCTTAAATATGGTTTTCAGTTTTTATTCATAGGGAAGCAACAGGATATAGTGGGGAGACAACGAACTATCTATACCACCACCCAGCACATGACCACTTATAAGTCACTTACTTCTCTAGGTCTTACTTTCTTTAACTATAAAGCCCAGAATGATTAGATCATCACTAAATTCCCTTCAGTTTAAAAAATCCTAAGGTTTGATGCTTTTGCTCTGGTTCAACAGGTCAAATTCCTTTGATTCTGCACTTATTTTAGATGAACACATTACCTTATATAGGATGGAAATTTTATGTGTTAAAGGTTTATGAAATATTTCATAAACTTATAAAAAGAAACACTGAAAAAAGCACTGAATGTATATTATAGGGAAGACTTTTAATATAAAATTGCACCCCAAACAATAGGAAAGCATTTAGCAAAACTGAAAAAGGATTTCAAAAAATTAATGTAAACATATAATAGGGTAGAATACTTTTAAAAGCTAGCTTTTGTTTATCTTTAGAAATTTTTTCCTTACCTTTTATTTCTTATGTATCAGTAACTTAATTTTCATTATTATAATTCTTGGTAAAAATTACTATTTTAATAAATTAGGAAAGTACATTAAATTTAGAAAGCAACTTTGAGATCATTTGGTCTACCCCTCTCTTACAGATATGAAGACTTAAGACAGGTGAAACAATTGGCTTGCTTGCCATCACAAACAATCAATGATAATCAATGTGAGAATCATGATACTCCAACTCAATTTCATTGTTACGAATAGTATGGTCCCCCCCCCCCACAAAAAAAATAGAATTTGTAGGATAAAGTCACATTCACTTCCCATTTAATATGATAATCTCACAGAAAAGACAATTAGAATTTTAGGCAACCATGTGATCCATGTATAGTATCCAAAATCTATTTTCTCTGAGATCATGCATTTTTAACATTCATCATGTTCTTAACTCCATAAACTTTATGCTGCTGGGGAAAAAAGTCTACTTACATGTCAGGAGAAAGGAACATAGTTCCTTAGAGTCATTTCTGTTACTTATCACTTGAGTATGTTTCTTCCTTTCTACTTTTTCTATCTTCCTGAGTTTGGAAATGTAGCTATATATCAAGGATCAGTTTTAGAGTTTTTTTTCCTCTGTGACATCACATCTGTGCTTATGACTTTAACTGTATGTGTGTAATTCCCTCCATGAAATCCTTGAAGTCAGATGTATTTTGAGATTCAGAAATTTAGAAAGCTAATAAGATACATACACTATATATTTTATGTTATACTCCCATGGAGTGAGGGCAATATCCTACAATCAAATTTTTCTGAAGCAACAGAATTTATAAATATTTACACTAAGTGGGATGAAGAATGTAAGTGAGTTCATAAATAGGTCAGGGTCAGTCAAATGAGTCTTAGAAACCAAGTAAACCTCTTTTGAGTTTTCAGAGATTTTTGGATTTTGTAATTGTACAAAAAGGGCTATGAATTTATTATAACTTCCTTATGACTGGTTCCCAAATCTCTCTACTCAGTTCTGACTTTTTCCCTATGCTCCCATCTTACTTCCAATTGACTTGTCATCTCAAATTCAATCTGCTTAAAATGAAAATTATCTTTACTTTTCCTTTGAAATATTCTTGTTGATGCTATCAGGACTACCTCATTACCAAGATTCCAAATTAGTGTTTGGTTCCCTTCTCCATTATATTAGTATTATTTTGTTTATAGTAGTTTCTTGTAGCTTTTTTTTTTTAACCACTGATACCGTAAGAGTCTAAGTCTCTATCTCAAGGCAACAAACAGTATTGTAATATAGATAGACTCCTGCTTATAAATGTGTTATGCTACAAAATATCATCTGATATAATTTCATCTTATTAAAGTTCACATATTACTCTATAGAAATATTTCTAGGCTACCACAATGGCTCATAAAAACCTAAGTTCGTGACTATTTTAAAATTACAGCAGAGGATAGGAAGCTTGATCCTGCTTCCAATTAACCTGTCATGGTGAGAGAAGCTTTCCTGTATCAGGTCTTGGGTCAGATGACACTAGAAATAGGAGCACCAGATCCTATTTTTAAACTGTAATATTTTGATCTGATTTTATATATGATACTTATATGTACATGTTCGCAAAACTGTTAATGGTGAATTTTTTTTTTTTAAAGAGAGAGAATCTCACTGTGTTGCCCAGGCTAGACACAAAACTCCCGGGGACTCAAGCGCTCCTGCTGAGTAACTGGAACTACAGGTGTGCACCACCATCCCCAGCTTAATGGTGATTTTCATTTAACAAGAAAAACAACGGACAGATATTTTATAAAGAGGAGAGTTGGGTTCTTGAGGGAAAATAGCTCCAAGGACCTAAAAAAAGAACGTTATCCTAGCTAAATATGAGTTTTTGGTCCAAGGGCTTTCTGAATTGGGTTTGTAATTATCCAGAAGTATGTGCATGTTCCTAGGTCCATGTTTGCGAGTGTGAGCTAGTGAAAAACTGACAGATACAAAGTAATGATGCACTGCAGTTACTTCAACTAAGAGCACAATGTGTAGAGCCAAGTGATAGGGATGTGATGTATAATAATGATTACATAAAAACATTTCCTTTGGAAATTTCCTTTGTGAATCTCACAAAATATTTGAGACATTTCTCTTTTGGATTCCTTTAAGACTATAAGAGTTATAATTCTTGATGAAATTAACACTTGATCTTTGCTTTTAAGCCATTTCCACTTTATTTCATGGAATGATTTTGTAACCTTGCAACTAGGTCTCTGTAGCCTTGAGAATGTACTTCCCTCTAGAGTTTTTTTTTTTTTTGAGTTGGAGTCTTACTCTGTCGCCCAGACTGGAGGGCAGTGGCATGCTCCCGGCCACCGCAGCCTCGACCTGCTGGGCTCCGGTGATCCTTCCGCCTCAGCCTTCCAAGTAGCTGGAACTATAGGCGTGCACTACCACGCTTGGCTAATTTTTTGATTTACTGTAGAGATGAGGTCTCACCAAGTTGCCCAGGCAGGTCTCGAACCCGCGGGCTCAGGCAATCCACTCACCTCAGCCTCCCAAAGTGTGGGATTACAGGCTGAGCCCCCGGCTTAGAGTTATTTTAAAACAACTTTTTCCTTTTGGCAAAATGTCACACATCATCCCAAGAATATCAATGTAGTCTTATCAGCAATTATCAGAAAATGGAAAGATGATATGAACTGTAGTTCATGAAGTTCTTTATCATTTGCTTAGTAACAGAAAAGAATGAAACAGTCTTAAAGAATTCATACGCTGAGTAATAGCTTCAATCTAAGGAGCAATGTTTCCTGAAAGAACTTCTGAGTTTTACACTGTCAGTTTTGCTTTTTTAGTCAATGGCATATGCATTTACATTTGCCCACCCAGTTTATATTAATGGCAAAGACTACTAGCTATAACTTCATTCTAACATTATTAATCAATATCCAAGAATTTGATATAACCTGAAGATGGGAATTCCTATACATTTATATCAGCTAAGATTTGGTTAAACAATAATCATTGGAATGACTATCCTACTCCCAAAGGACTGTGCCGTTGTTGGTATAGATGTTATCATTGTAAAATCAGTGAAATCCTACAGCAGAGGATGGGAAGATAGTAAAACATTTGTCTTGTTGACAATACAAGTAACATGAAAGCAATATGTGAGGTTAAAGTGAATAAATTTATACTACTGTTAGAGAAGGGGCATTCCATGGCCTAAACTTGCTTCTTTAATGACATTACTCAGTTGGATAAGCTCCAGAAGCTCAGTTGAAGATCAAAAGCAGAAATAATATATGCAAAAGCTACTTATGATAGCTGCTATATTTAAAATAAAAATGTGGTCTGTGTTTGGAAAGATGCCTAGTTCTAGAAGATGTAGAATATTAAGTAATATATTATAAAAACAGGATGAGAATTCAGGTTCTGTCTTTGGACTCATATAATTTTTGGAAGTCCTGAACATAATTTTGAGAAATAGAAACACTAAATAAATGAAACAAAAATGATATCAACTGCTTAGAAACTGAAATGTATTAAACAAAGCTCCATAAAATTAGAATGAATAATCAATGAGTTCCAGAAATTTTTCTCTTTTCCAATCCCCCCAATCTACTTTGCTGAAAATGAAAGTGATGTCCTATATCTGCTCAATGAGGCAGAAGACAGAATGACAATATTTTTCTCTATTGTCAATTTTTTACTGCTTTCCATTCATTTAACACAAGGATGCTAAACTCTCTAACTTTAAGTTGAGAATTAGAAGATCTGAAATTGCTGCATAAGCTATACATGTCTATTTAATATATCCAACATGGTAATTTTAGTACACATAAATGAGATACAAGCATTTTGTTTCTTAGCAGCATGAGAAGTTTTAGCTGAAGTGCCAAGACACATTAGACATCAAATACTAACAATCTGAGGTCTGAGAGATTATCACAAGGAATTTTAAAACAGGTGTCTCAAAATCTACTATGGAGTCACCTATAGGGTGGGTATGGATTATGGAGGATATGTGAAGAAGAGCTCTTTGGGGAAAGTTGAGTCTTCTCCCCTCATTCCAAGGGAAAGGAACTTCAGAGGATCCACTTGCAGTATTCAATGTAATCAGGGGTCACTGCATTCATGTCTGACACATACAGTAAGAGGCATCAGTTATTAGCTGAGGTACTAGTACTGATAGCTCAGGATATTCGTACCCACAAGCAGGGCAAAATGTACAGGAATATTTTGTGCAAAATGTGGCGATGTGTGTCATGTGAAAAAGAAAGTTGTCCTAGAATCATATGAAACAATGCCCAAGATCGCCCCTGGGCAATGGCATTACAAGAGGGAATGTGGATGTACTCATTTCTAAACTGAGATTGTACATATGACACCAAGTAGCTGCCAGACTTTTTTTATAACCTTAGAAGGACAGATTTTAAAAAGTTGCAGACTTGGGTTTGTACCCTCTATCAGAGGAACAAGTTATCTCACTGGATAAATTTTAAAAGAACAGTGGAAGACCAAAAAAGTTAATTTTATGATTTTACCACTTCAGAAGTTCTAATTTTTCAAGCATGGTTATATACTTAAATTAACAAAGTGGCCATTAAGTCTGTAAAAAATACATTTAAAGAGCACTATATTGAGTTTCCCCAATTCTCTTATACCCCAAAATACTCCACTTACTGTGGCTTTAGTGTTCACCATATTTGAAGTAAAAATGTTCTCAAAAGATCAGTTACCAAAGAAAAGCCCAAACCAGTTCCCTTCCAGATAATTTGCTTGCTCACCTTTGGACAAGTGATTTCAGTCTGCTGGATCATGATGAGAGCTGAAGCTATGAGTGCCCCTTGCCTCACATAGTTCACAGGGTCATTTGTCATTGGTTCTAGCAAATTAATGGCTTCCTGAAAGAAATATAAAAAGACTAACATTAAATAAAGCTGATATGACTGGATTTTCAAATTACAGTCCCACACCGCATAATAATGTTTTGGTTAGTGACAGACCACATATAAGATGGTGGTTCCATAAGATTATAATGGAGCTGAAAAATTCCTATCACTCAGTAATGTCTTGATGATCCTGACTCTGTGTAGGCCTAGGCTAATATGTGTGCTTATGTCTTCTTCATTTTTAACAAAAAAATTTTAAGATGTAAAATAATAATTTTAAAAATAGAAAAAGCTTATAGAGTAAGGATATAAGGAAAAAATATTAAACCAAGAGTTATTATAAAAGCATCAAAAAGTTTTAAAAAATTAAAAGTTTATAAAGTTAAAAAGTTATAGTAAGTGAAGGTTAATCTATTATTGAAGAAAAAATTTAACAATAAATTCACTGTAGCATAAGGTACAGTGTTTATTAAATAATAGTAGGGGACAGTAATGTCCCAGGCCTTCACATTCAACCACCACTCTGTCACTGACTCACCCAGAGCAACTTCCAGTCCTGCAAGCTCTATTCATGGTTCTATATAGGTGTAGCATTTTCAATCTTTTATATTGTATTTTTACTGTACCTCTTCTATGTTTAGATACTCATACTTACCACTATGTTATAACTACCTATAGTGATCAGTATAGTAACATGCTGCACAGGTGTATAGTCTAGAAGCAATATGTTGTATCATATAACCTAGGTGTGTAGTAGGCTATATCATCTAGGCTTGTGTAAGTATATTCTATGATGTCCACACAACCATGACATTGCCTGATAAGGTATTTCTTTGACTATATCCCTATTGTTAAGTGATGTATGACTGTAGTTACTATCATTCTAAGTCAATATTTTCATCCAACAGCATTGTAACAAGTTAGTTTACCACTATGTGAGCATAACAGTTTAGAATTCAGTATGCTTTACTTAAATTTCAATATAATTGAAGGCAAATGAAAAGGAAGCTTTAGAACTCCTGTCTTGATGTAAGAGGTCATAAAGAAATTAAGAGAAAAATGGGATTAACATTTGATAAGCACCTATTAATTTTCAGATATTATATTCCATACAATCCTTTTAATCCAAAAACAAACAAATCCAACACAAAACAACCTTTACAGATGAAGAAACTAAGTTAGAAAGGCTATATAACTTGCCTAAAGTCAAGTAAGTATCAAGCTCAGGTCAGTCTGACACTAACATTTGTATTAAGTATTTAATCTCCTTCAAATATTAGGGTAAGGTAATATCGTAATATCTTAGATGATCTTACATCACTCAATTAAAATATCTAATCAAAACAAAAACCAAAAAGCAACAAAACTTTCCAAAAATATTTTACTTGCTAGTAGAATGCCAAAACAAATCAAATAGACCAGAATTGAATTCCCAGTTACACTTCCCAAGACCACAAGTGATAGGATTTTCCAAGATGTTTATCAATATTTCCCCAATATCATAGTCTTCAAAGCATCAGTTCTATGAAAAAAGAAGCCCTTTGTTACATAAGCTTGGGAGTTTCTATATACTATATATCACCTCCTCTTGCAGATTCAAAATGTATATATTGTATCAAAGGCTCTGGGGATGTACATACCATAGCAAAGGCTCTAGGATGCCTTATAATAAAGAAACCACTCAAATTTTGCTTATACCAGCATCTGTCCACTGTTTTTTGACTAAAAACTCTCTTGCCCCTTATAACTTCTATATTCACTCTCTGTAGGATCTTTGGGAAGTGCCACTTGACAATATACCATCCCTTGCCAAGGTCCTTAGGTAGGTATAAATCTGGGAGAAAAAGAGCAATGGGTTTATAAGATTATCAAACATTTCTTAATTCAGCATGTCATTTCTCAAGTATTCTTCATTCCAAGACCAAGGAAAAGAAGAATAAACTGAATCATTTTTTTGGAAAATAATTTAGATTCCTCCACATGTGAACCTATTTATACATTTTTAAAAATCAGAGTTGTTAACAAATAATACACATACTAGATGTGTATCCTTTCTTCCTACTTTACTGAAAAACGTAATGACATTGTGCAGAGAAGTATGTTTTTCAAACATATATTGTCAAAATTCTTTATGAACTATTCATTATAAAAATACAACCGAATTTTGAACTTAAAAGTTAAAAGACAACAACCTGGCTTTTGAGGTATGTAACACAACCTTGATAGTATTTAGAAGACAGATATTATGGGTTTTCAAGAAAAAAAAAAAAAAAACCAAAGCAGCAAACCTCAGTGAGACAGTCAGGTACTGCTACCTAGATCACGTAAATTATCTAGAAATAAAGCAGACTTGTTTAATATCAGTAATAAAATTTTTCCATTGAATTAACTTGTCAGATGCTGTGTTTCAAGGGACATTTGCTCTTAGATATCATGTTAAGTTTAGAATAATCTGAAAAGAAAAAAATCGAATTTACATTTAACTTATGAGATCTGACATAAATGTCAACAAGACTTGAAGGAGAAAATACTTAGTAAAAACATCCAACTATCCAACTTCCTTTGTTTACAGGTATGGTCTGGAAAAAAAACAAAGGCCGATTTCTATAAAGTGCATCTTAAATACCCAGTGACATCTTTAGTAAAATTGAAGATACATTCTCATGTAAGAAATTCTCTCCCAAAATAAATTAAAACATTTAAAAAAACAAACTCTGTGAGGCCAAAGACCATGTCAAATTTGCTCACCATCGTATTCTTAAATGATCTTGCCGTCTATCATTCATTCAACAAGTATTTACTGAGAACCTATTATTAGCCATGTTTTACTTTAGGTTTTAGTAGTGAATATCTTGTTCTTAGGGAACTTATATTTCAGCAGTGGGGAGACAGAGAATAAAGAAATGTAATATGTCAGGTAGTGATAAGTGCTATGGAAAAAATAAGGCAGGGTAAGGAGACAGAATGGGATGAAATGCTGGAAGGAGATCTCTCCATATATTTTTACACAATTCTTGCCATGTGTAGTGAAAACACCTATTTTTCTCCCCAGCCTCAATAAGGTTTTACATGATTAGAAACAGTTATATGGATCCAATACCAATACCTTTTATTAGAGAACAAATCAAGCAAATTAAAATTTAGATTTCTGGAATAAATTCATGAACTTACACCTATGTTTTGAGTCTAGACAGCTGGTAAAACAGTGACTCCTTTCTCTCTGATATAAAGGCACTGGAAGCATAACCACATTTTCTCTCTTATGCATACACTTTTTTAAAAGAAAAGTTCACCTCCCTCTGGGAGGTGGCCAAGATTTGTGCACATGTTATGAGAGGCAAAGTGTAAAAATTACATCACTGCAGTCAATTAAGAATACTTGTTATTTAAGCAATAGTGCATTTCTTTATGAATCTCATGATGAATTATGTTTTCAAATCATCATTCTACTTAACTCAATTCTTTATTTTGCTACTTTTGAGAGCTTATCAAATACCAGGTTACTTATTAAGGTTAGAGATGAGAACAGCACATAAGTGATGTGCTTAAAACAGAAATGCATCAAAAATGAGATGATTTTGGTGGCTTCAGATGAGTGCCTTGATTTCCATAATACTAATTACACAAATTAAACATGTAAAATAGCCATGTAAAATGACCAGAGTAGTTTTATATTTAAAAAAAAAATCTTTGATTTTCTTCTTGTTTTATTCTTATTTTGAAAAAGAAATAAATAATTTCAAAAAGAAATTAAAGAGCTTTGTTTCAGTTACTGCTATTCATGTAATGTGATGATTTATTATTAAGCAGCTTTGGCAATCCAGCATAGTAAAGTGAGGGAGTACTGGGAAGCTTTGTGAGGCAAGTTCAGTCTTACAGCTCATACTACACTTGTATTTTTACAGCTGTTACATAAACTTTTCTGAGAGGGAAAACAGTCTGGCGCCAGGGAAGAACTAACACCATTGGTTCTGGGCTTTACCTTGTTTCCTGTACCAGCACAGCAGATCCCCAGGGCCATTGCAGCTCCATAGCGCACATGAGGGTTGTAACTCTCTGACAACAAAGAAACAACACTCGGGCACTGTTCAGGAGTCCTGATAAGAAACAGAAAATGAAGGTAGTGTTATAGGTAACATTTTAAATCAAGGTGGAAGAATTTTAACCAAGTTGTTTTTAAAAAAAGTCACAGGAAACAGAGCATTTAACCTATAAACAGCAGATTTAAAAATCTCCCACAGAATTCTAATTATAGAAAAAACCTGTTGTCAATATTCAGAGGATATGTGAAAAGAAAGAGGATCATTTTAGTGACTTCTCAACCATAGCTCTGAATTCCGGCCATTCCCTGGAGCCTCCTCCATAGTGGGAAATAGCCATATGGGTGTAGCACACTGCTCTATATCCATTTTCCTATTTCCTGTTCACTGTGCATTTTGTTCCAGAAGACAAAAGTCATTTATAGAGACGCCTGGATATTTCTAAAGCTGCATGAAAGAGTTAAATCTCCCCGTGTAACTCTAGTTGAATAATAAACTAGTAAGTACACCTTGATATTGAAGAAATTTTAATGTTTGCTTTTTTGCCTTTTAGCAATTATTTTTGTATCGATATGGAAGAGTTCTTGTTCTTTTTCATCCTCTCTATACTTGCAGCAAAGACAAAAAACAGAACAAACTTGACTAATGGAGTATCTGACCTCATCTTTTAAAGGACAATCCTGGTATGGTAGCTATCCTTGAGGAGCAGCAGGACTGGGATGTAGTAACAACAGAGAGAGTGTAAGTAGAGTTTCTGAAAGGGTGGTAAATGCTTAGATTTTTAAAAAATTTTTTTGAGGCGGGGTCTCACTCTGTCACCCAGGCTGGAGTACAGTGGCACAATCATGGCTCACTGCAGCCTCAACCTCCCGGGCTCAGGGCAATCCTTCCTCCTCAGTCTTCCAAGTAGCAGGGACTACAGGCATATACTATCACACCTGGCTAATCTTTTGAATTTTTTGTAAAGACACGGTCTTGCTCTGTTGCCCAGGCAAATTCTTGCGCTCAAGCAATCCTGTCTCAGTAACTTCTTTGGTGTAGCATCACTTTACACTTTATTTTATAGGACTGTTACTCATTGAAGAAAAGTTGTCCTGTAATCCTGGGATTACATATGTGAGCCACTGTGCCCAGCCAAGGTAATGTTATAATCTTGAATTGGGTGCTGGTTACACAGGTGTATGCAGTTGTGGAAATGATTTTGTGCATGTTTTCAGATGCACAGTAAACTTCAACAAAAAGTTTTTTTTAATGAAAAGATTATCCTATTATGAATGAAAAGCAGTTATTACTACAAACCAATTCAAATCTATACTTCTATGTTGGAACTGCTGTCTAGTCTCAGACTCCAGTGAGTGGTAAATTCAAATTTCAAACGGAATAGAGTCAAGTTTATGAAAACTATAACTATCCAAATAAAATTTTGCTATAAGGAAAGATTGAATCATTTTCCCCTACAACAGAGTCCATCATTCTTTCTTAAAAATGTTCTTAGTTTGACTAAACTTGTGTGAATAATTTTGAAATAATACTAATGGAAACAATATGGAAACGTAGTATGGTGTCATTAAAAAAAGCAATGTACTAGAAAACAGAAGGTCTGGGTTCTAGCTCCAGTTTTGCTTATTTGTTAGTTATGTGACATTAGGCAGATCACTTAGGTCTTTTTTTCCTCTGTAATCAGAGATAGATTTTCTTGGCTATTTTGCAGGAATAATATAAAAAACAGATGAGGAAATAACTGAAAATATAAGATAACATATATGCCTCCATTTAATGTATACTGAGAAAAAATAAGTTATATAAGAGGAAATCATAAAGTCTTAAACTCATGTTCTAGTTCCTGCTTTGTCTCTAAATCACAGGGCCAATTTAGACAAGGCTCAATTAACCAAACACCCTGAGGTCCTTTTCCTCATCAGAAAAAAGAAAGAATGGGACTAGAAATTCTGTAAGGTCTGTTCCAACTTTACAATTTTAGTTTTAAAAAATGAACCAATGATCACAGGTTTAAATCGATGCCCATTATTACAGGACAACTTTTCTTCAATGAGTAACAGTCCTATAAAATAAAGTGTAAAATGATGCCACACCAAAGAAGTTACTTGAAAGTTATTCTACAACTTGTAGTTGATACCACCATCATTTAACTTTTATTTTAACTCCTATTAGACTAAGAACTTAAAGCTTTTACCATAATTTGATACCCAAATCCTCTAACAGACAAACCTAAATGTTTTGCCACCTAATTAATTTCTAACAAAACCACTCAAGACTACAAATGTCTAAAGGGCCAGGGGCTGAGATTATGTCTTCTAGTTTTTCATCTCCCATAAATTATTGGTCTTAATTCTGATTAAGCACTCAGAAATATACAATACTAAGCTTCTTCCTGTTCCAATTTCCCCCTCCCTCTTAAATATTTAGTTCAGCTAGATAATCAAAACCAGGGAGCATGAACATACCTGTGAGTGTTACTTCATAAGGCTAATTGAATGTCTTTTAATTTTATTTAAGTGTTCTGATGTTTGGAGTAGGAAGACCACGTAGAGACCTAAGTCTCCTTCCCCTCAAAATGCATAGATCTACATAATTTTGGGAGTCTAATTTTTAAATGTAAAACAAGGGAATGTATCCTTTGAGATTTTAAAATCTAGTTTATATAGTTATAATGTAAAGAAAATGAAAAAAGCAAACAACCTGGTTGCTCTTAAGTATTACTATACTTGTAGTTCATCATGAAGTAAATATTATAGACAGCAACAGGTAAAAATATTACTTTAATCTCAAGTATATTATTCAGTGACTGATGAAAAAAGTTGTAACTTTCTGCTTTAAAAAATGAAACATACACTGAAATAAGGTAACTAAGTTCTGATTTGTTGTTTCAGTAAAATTTCTTGGCTTGAGCTAACAGCCATCTTGACAATGTTACTATTTGTGCAAACTTTCCACAGAACAGGAATTGTGCAACGGCACATGTACAAGTCACCACCATATTATCTGACCATAAATGTACATATGAGTTCCTTTCTTTCAACACACTAGGTTTTAACTACTGCTTCTTTACTGAATATTTTGTGTAACCTCAAAATTAAATCATTAATAAATCAGAATGCTTTCAAGAATATGGTGTCTTCCTTTTTCCCCTCGAATTCATTTTTTCTAAACTAGGAAAAGCATAGCAATATTATGTACATTAGGCATAAACACTGTTCTAAGTTGGGCCATCACAGAGGGGAGTTTCCCTTCCATCCCAGAGAACTGCTTGAAAGCAATACCAATACCATAAATTATGCAGTTAAATTTTCCACATTTTCAGAAATTAAAGGGGTCAGCATATCCAAAGTGCAACAAACTATGTCTTGGGAAAAATACCTTTGTGACTATGTATCCGCTATACTAAGTGAATCTTTAGAGAGAATTTTTGAAGCTATAAATCTCAGGATAATTCCCTGGAAGAATTATAAATTTATAAGTCTCATTAGGTAAGTGCCACAGTGCCAGAGGATTAACAGAAAAAACAAGAATTAAGAATACACCCATTCCTAACTCCTTTGTATCCTAACAATAGATTCCAAATAATCTGAATAGCAACCTGAATTTCTAAGTGCTTATTGGATATCTTTTACTAAATGTAACACAAACACATTAACATATAAGAAACTCCATATAGAAAGGGGAATAAAGAATGGCACCCTTCCCCTAAATTGCTTTTCCTTCCACCATGACCATGCATAGATATACCTTGGAATTGCACATCTTTAATAATTCCATTCCTTCACTCCCCTCATCCAATCTGCACCAAGTCAAGTAAAACCCTTAAATCTATTTCTGTTTCCACTGCCTTGTTTCAGGCCCTGGTCACCTCTCACTGAAGACAATACTATTCCTTAAATGAGCTCTCTGTCTTTTGTCCCTCCTTCAGTTTGCTGTGGTAGAGAGAACACAGTCTTTGAGTCAGAAAGACCTGGATTACAATTCCAGTGCAGCCGTTTATTAGTGAGATGACGATCACAAAATTTCTCTGAGCCTTAACTGCCTTATCTATAAAACAATACCTGCTCCTCATTATACATGTTAAGGAGAGTTGGTGGGGCAGTAAAATAAAATACTATACTATCTTTACTGAAATCTAGAGGCATACCCAGAAATTGACTTTGGATTAAAACCAGGAATTTGGCTAATTATATGCTGTAGTTTGGACTTTTATCTATTTTTTTTTAAAGGCAAGGTAGCTCAAGTCCAAAGGTTCATTAGAAACAATATAAAACAAGTTGGATATTAAACCTAGAAAGCTGGTTATATTTAGAGTTCTGACTTCCAGGTTTCCTCATCAACTTTTTAAGGAGCTAAGGACACACAGAATACTTACCAACTGCCTTGGCTGCAGAAAGGGCAGAACATTTCAGGGAAAACTGACTCACAGGAAAAAGTTTATCCTAAAATCTATCTTAAAACTTCATTTATTTTATGTTCTCCACTTGTTAAAAATGTGTTAACTTAGAATAAATAAAATATGTCATATATACTATTAAACCAACCACAAAACTCAAGATCTTTAGCAGAAAAATCTTCTGAAGGGGGATATAACTTTAGACTTAGGCTTTGTTTCCCAAAGGGCATTAACAATTTCATGAAGTTTAGGAAAATTTTTGCTTAGGAACATAAATACCAAGAGCCTAATGCAGAGCTTTACGTAGTTGATTGCAATAAAGACCAAAACAGGTTGTGAGGGCAATAAACTCAAAAGCATATAAAAAACTTGTCAGTTTCTCAGTATAGTAACAGTTCCAATGCTGACACATTCTTTAGGTGTGAAGACAAGAGATGACAGATTCTCCAGTAAATTATCCTGGACATACAATGTTTCCAAAAATACAATAAAACAATAGTATTCTTATGTCTACTTCAATGTTTCAGCAGGCAGCTTAAAAAGGACAAAAACAGTCTTTTTAAGTAATGATTGGAATGCAAACCTTCACTGAAAGCAAAACTTCTGTACATTAAAATTTACATACATACACACAGACATATGATGTACGTATATAAATTTTTTTTAAAGGAACAGTTAACAGGCTGGATGTGGTGGCTCAGGCCTGTAATTCTAGCACTTTGGGAAGCTGAAGTGGGAGGGCTGCTTGAGCTCAGCAGTTTGAGACCAGCCTAGGCAACACAGTGAGACCTCTTCTCTATAAAAAAAAAAAAAAAAAAAAAAAAAATCAGCCAGGTGTGGTGGCATATGCCTGTAGCTTCAGATACTTGGGAAAGTGAGGCAGAAAGATCACCTGAGCTCAGGAGGTCAAGGCTGTGATGAGTGCTAATCATGCCACTGCACCATAACTGTAGCCTGGGTGACAGAGTGAGACCCTGACTTGAAAAAAAGGAACAGTTAATAAATGATGAAGTTATATCACCATTTTGTAACCTGTAATAAATTAATGAATCTTAGCTTGATTATCAATGACTGGTAACATTGTGAAAAGAAAAATAATTAGATCCTATGTATACTGCCAGTCTAGCACCTCAAAAAGTCTTGAATGCAATCAAGTTTCTAGAGTCAACTATCAATTTATAGAAAATATAGAGGATGAAACAACATGTCAAACTACACATAGAGATGCAATAAGCAAAAACCATACTGTGGGAAACTAAACAGGAATGATGATCTGGTTTCTTCAACAAATAAACTATAAGGAGGAAAAAAGAAAAAAAGAGAGGGAAAAGCAAGAGATGGAGAGAGAAACCACAGATAAAAAGAAAACATATTAAATCTTTTTTGAGTCAGAATCTCATTCTGTCACCCAGGCTGGACTACAGTGGCACACTCACAGCCACCTCAGCCTCGACCTGCTAAATTCAGGAGATCCTTCTGCTTCAGCCTTTCCAGTAGCAAAACTACAGGTGCACACCACCATGCCTGGCTAATTTTTTGATTTATTGTAGAGATGAGGTCTTGCCAAGGTGCCCAGGCTGGTGTTGAATCCCTGGGCTCAGGCAGTCCTCTCGTCTCTGCCTTCCAAAGTACTGGGATTACAGGCGCGAGCCACTGTGCCCGGCCTGAAACATATTAAATCTTTAATAACAGCCCATTAGGCTTCCTTTCAGTTATTTTCAGTAATTCTGAAGCTCCCTAAATTTTTTTTCCACATAAACATTTTCCTCCTAAATAATGGCACAGGATAATTCCTCTAGTTTGTTACAATACCCTTTCATCAGCATTTATAACAAAGTATTTAAATGTCTAATCCCTGACCAGCAAAATAAATGTCTAGAAATGGTGAAGTCACAGGAAAAACAGTGGATTTTAGTTTATGAGGGGAAGTGGTGGGTGAGGAGAGGAAAGAAATCAATACTTGGTAAACCATTTTATTAGCATAAAATGTGTTAGCTATAACTTAGTTTTTCCACATGTTTTGATATGTTAAATTTAAATTCTTTTGATTAAGGGAGATCACTACTTCATGACATCAGGTTTTACTACAGAGTTGCACCGATATTTTTAAAGAGTCTCATTCATTTGCTCTTGGTAAAAGCAGATGCAGTATGAGCAGCCCTCTAGCAATAACCTGACAAAAATTGTCTAGACCAACTTTTACAAAGGATTCTAGTAAAAAAGTCAAAAAACAAAAAAACTTAACAATAATCCGGGAAGAGCTTAATGAAGAAGCTGCTGTATTGTAGTAGGAAAGTACTGTGGCATTTTAAATTGTCTGCCTACCATCCCCATTCCCCAAACTGGCTGTGGTAGTGAAGATGGCAGCCTGCACTCTTAGTATAGGTTGTGAATGCCAGAGGAAGCAACACAGACCTTATTCTTGCAGAAGTATGGTTGTTTCAAACTCCAGTACAACAGCCTGCCTTTGTTTCACCTGACTCAGAGTGTTTCCAGGGCTGGAGCAACTTCCCAGGTAGGATTTGCTGATAACATTTTAAGGCAAAAGTACTGGCCACAGCAGGATAAGCAATAAGTAGCCTGAAAAGGCCGGGAAGGAAAAAGTTGAGAAAGGAGATAATGTGGGGATAATAAGGACTTTTAAAAGCTCTCGTGTATACCAGTACAACTGAGAAGACCACGTATGTGGCCAGGGTTAGATGCATGCTTAGGAAACGAATAGGAAGCCCTAAATTTTCACTTCAGGCTGTGTACAAGCAGGAGGCTAAGAGTAAGGCAGAATGGTAAACAATCCGGCTCAGCTTGAAGGAGTGCCCCAATACACACAGTCAGTGCAAAAACTGGGAGTATATTTTTTTCTTCTTTCTTTTTTCCTTTCCTTAGTTCCTGGTATTAAGAAAACTCTGTCAAAATACCATCTGACCACTAAGCTAGTAGAACAGACTTCAGTGTCCAAACATAACAAAGAATACAGACTTTATAAAAACACTTTAGAAAAGTCACTAACCAAACAACAATCTACAACAAGTGGCAATAACGAGCCCTTGGAAGGAGGAATAATCTAATTTCCTGAGTTGCCACATTGTAATATTTAAAATGTCCAGTTTTCTATACAGAATTATGAGGTACACAAAGAAATAAGAAAGTATAGATCATTATAAGAAAAAAAAGAAATTAACAGAAATTGCTCCAGAGGAAGCCTAGGCATTGGACTTAAATCAACTATTTTAAATATACTCAAAGAGCTGAAGGAAACCATAGGCAAATAACCAAAGGAAATAAGAGAACAATGTCCAAACAGAGAATTATCAGTAAAGAGACAGATATTATAATAAGAAACTGAACAGAAATTCTGGAACTTAAAAGTACAACTGAAATGAAAAATTCACTGGAGGAAGTTCAACAGCAAAGCTGAGCAGGAAAAAGAAACAATCAGTGAACTTGAGGATAGGCTTGAGATTATTTCATTTGAGGAACAGAAAAAGAAAATAATAAACAAAAAGAACAGAGCTAAAAGGACCTGTGGGACACCATCAAGCATACCAATATATGTATAATGGGAGTCTCAGAGGGAGAGAAGAGAGAGAAGGCAACAGAATAAACCTTTGAAAAAATAATGTCCAAAAATTTTGATGAAAGACAAGATGCTTAACAAATTCCAAGTAGGATAAAATCAAAGAGGTAAGTGAAAAAAGAGACAAAGGTGACATTCTAGCAGGAAACAGATAATAAATGAAATATATGACAATTAATAAATGATCAAGTAAGTAAAACAGAAAAGTATAAAGGGAAGAAAAAAAAATAGATCAAAGTAAGGGGTACTAAAGAGCCAGAAAAGGAGGGCATACTGCAGTATTAATCAGGACAGTCAGGAGAGGCTTCAATGAAGCTGATATTTAAGCAAAGACAGGAAAGCAGTGAGAAGCAAGTCAAGTGGCTATCTGGAGAAGGAATGTGCTAGGTACACAAAACAACTCATGCAAAGGTCCTGAAATGGAACAATGCCTGACATGTTTGAGGAGCAGCAAGAAGATCAGTGGTTTGAGTGTAGTGAAGAAGAGGAAGAGTAACTGCAGACAGGGTCAACTGCAATGGAAGAAAGGTAATGATTATGCAGGGTTTTTTTTTTTTTTGAGTTGGAGTCTCACTCTGTCACCCAGGCTGGAGGGCAGTGGCACGCGCACGGCCATCCCAGCATCGACCTGCTGGGCTCCAGTGATCCTTCCGCCTCAGCCTTCCAAGTAGCCAGAACTATAGGCATGCGCTACCATGCCCAGCTAATTTTTGATTTATTGTAGAGATGAGGTCTTGCCAAGTTGCCTAGGCTGGTCTTGAACCCGTGGTCTCAGGCAATCCATTTGCCTTGGCCTCCCAAAGTGCCGGGATTACAGGCTGAGCCACTGGGCCCAGCCTATGCAGGGCTTTATAGGCCATTATAGGAACTCTGGTTTTCACCATGAGTAAAATGAAGAGTCATCAGAGGATTCTGAGCAAAGAAATCATATGATCTGACTTGTTTAAAAAGTGTCATTGTGGCTGCTATATTGAAAACAGAAAGCAAAGGTAGAAGAAGGACCAATTAAGAGGCTTCCTCAGAAATCCAGTTAGCATATGAAGGTGACTTAGATAAAGAGGTAGTAGTGGAGGCAGGGGAAAGAGCTTGAATTCAGTATATCTTTTTAATTTTTTTTAAACAACTAACTTGAACATGAATGGAGAATGTGGTTTATTTTTTGAAGGTACAACAGAATTTCTTGATGGATTAAAATGTAAGATGTGAGAGAAAGAGACACAAAGAACACAACTGCCATTAACTGAGATTTAAAAAAAAAAACTGTAAGAAGAGCAGATTTGCAACAAAAAATAAAAATAGAAGTTCAGTTTTGCATATTTTGAGTTTGAGATGTTTTATAGACACCTAAGGGAAATTTTGATTCAGTAACTGAACATAAGTGTCTGGAGTTTGAAGGGAAGGTCTGGGCTAAAGATACAAAAGTAGGAGTTTCAGTATAGAGATGGTATTTGAAGTCATAAAAGTGAATGAGATCACCAAATAGCAGAGAGAAAGAGAGAGGGAGAGAGAATCAAGAACCTAAGTGGAAGTCAATTTTGGCAAAGAATGATAACGTGATCCCAAAGAAGAATAGGATGGACGAAAGTAAAGACATTTTGAGAAGACAGTGAAAGGTGTGATGAAGCTTGTCTCAGATCTGTCTATGTCTTTCAATAGCAGATAAAATCAGTTATCAGAGTGAGTGAGTGAAGGCATCTAAGGAGAGCAGATTAGCTCTTTTAGTGATCTTATCAGAGAACGAACAAGAAAGGAATGAATAAAAATAGAAAGGTGAAAAGGTGAGATATATTTGAGCTGCTCTGTGGGTTCTGCTCGTGAGCTAGGTGTTAGCTCTACCATGTCTGCCATGTCTGTATTATTACCAGTACACAAGTTACCAATATTATTACCAATATTACAAGTATATATTACCAATATACTTGTTAGCATCTCCCATAAAATTATAAATTACATGAGGGCAAAATATGTGTATCTTGTTCATCACTGTACCTCCATGAACATATGGCACTTAGAAAACACTTCACAAATAAATAAATAAGTTAGTGTTTGAAACATATTACATCTAAAAAAAAAAAGGCCTTGACTGACAGTTAAACTGTCTTCTTAGACCTATAAGAGATATTAGACTGCTCTTTTAGGTAAAGATAGATTCTGTTCAATAAATTAAAAGCTTCCAGATATTTGAAAACTCACTCTATCATTAAGAATCATACTTTTATATTTCTTATCATTTTGATGGAAATCTTATTTTTTTAAAATGCATTTCACATTTCTTGGCATCCAAAACATAGCCAAATAAACACGATTTAGTCTTTTCTTACATACATTGAAGTCATCACTATGCTTTTAGTTATTATGCCACAAAAAGTTGTGGAGAGCTGAGTTATGTAAGCGATACAAGCCTCTACTCTGAGTAGACCTACATGTTGATACTTTTAAATTCTTGTTCTTTTTTCAGTTGACTCTGTTTGCTATTATCAGAGTGCTTGTCGACCTTTTAATTTATTACTCGTATCTAGAGAAGATAGGGAAAAGTGTTTATTAAGATTGTCTTCACTGGGCATGGTGGCTCACGCCTATAATCCCAGCACTTTGGGAGGTGGAAGGGCTGCTTGAGCCCAGCTTGGGCAACATACAGAGACTTTCGTCTTTACCAAAAAAATCAGTAGAAAAATTAGCCGGGTATGGTGGCACATGCCTGTAGTTGCAAGCTACTGGGGAGGAGAAGGAGGAAGGATAGTCTGAGCCCAGGAGGTAAGGCTGCAGTGAGCTGTGGTTGTGCCATTGCACTCCAGCCTTGGCAACAGAGTAAGACCCCGACTCAAAAATAAATAAATAAGTAAATTAAATCGTCTCATATGAATTTATCTCTCAACATTCTTTTATACTATCTAGATTTCTCACCATGTGCAAATGTCACTTTCATTCAAGAAGGAAGAGGTGCAAAGTATATTTCTGTGTATATAGAGAACAAAAAGACTCAGAGTAGGGACTTATAGGCTACCTTCTTCTTAAAGTACTTAGGGTTTTTCTGGACTGGATTAAAAAAAAATGTGGTGCATATACACGATGGAATTTTATGCAGCCATAAAGAAGAACAAACATAGGAACTTCGCAGCAACTTGGATGGATTTTGAGTCTGTAATACTCAGTGATCTATCACAGAAACAAAGAACAGAGTACCATATGTTCTCACTCATAAAGCGAACCTTGAACGTTTACCATAATACTATAAGAAAGGGATTGGCAGTAGCGGAATACTGCAGGGTTGGGTAGGGGGAACACATAATCAATTAGGGTACCTGCTCTCAAACCAGGTGAAATGGGAACCAAAGGGAGGCCCAAACTTGACTTGTATGATGTCCACTTGTATGCCTAATCCTGAATTGTACCACACACACACATCTTTAAAATAAAATAAAATATAAAATAAACAAACAAACAAATAAAAGTACTCAGGGTTTTGGAGCACAGGTTTCACTATTTGCCATCTCAGAGACTCAGTTACGCTTTTATATAATTATTTGTTACTATTTTGCTTTCTTTCTGATTCTCAGTTATACTTCCAATAATTTGTGACTGCCAAATAAATAGGTGTCTAATTAGTTATATTCTTTATCCATTAAAACAAATACAAGAATACAAAAATGAAAAATAACCGAAGTCCCAATCTTAACTACTTTTAAAAATTGAGGGAAAAAAGTGAATTTGAGTGAAAGTATAACAATAATAACAATAATTGGCATATATACTCAATGAATATTTTAAAATCCTATCTATAGATAGTAAAGACTTATTTCATTCAAGTCTCTTCATTTGGTATAATGGTGCTGCTATTTCCCACCTGACTGCTTGTTTTGTAGACCCCTACCTGCTGCATAAGCACAGATGTTAAACTGTGATTCAGAGCAAAACGGTATTTTTAAATATTTTCATATTCCTGAATAGAAATTCTGGTACACTAAAATACATCTGATCTCTTGAGTATTATTTCATTTGTTTTCATGTAGAATCTCAGCAAGCATTTTTTTCTAAGATATTTAATTTTGAGTTTAAAAAAGCAGCAAGTGCTGAATAAAATCTGAAGTAAGCAGTATATCTTAAAAAATACTTTTTTAATACCTTTCAACACAAGCTAAGGGTTATAAATTGGAAAAAAGGGCACAAGTGCCATCAATGGTCTAGAATTAATTAAATAATTTAAAAATATGAGTGATGCATGATGATCTTTTAAAAAAGTAAACTTTGAGAATGTTAAGTTTTAATACTAAGTATTAGTTCAGAGAAAGCTAGTAAATAACATAACTGTTAAGATTTATACACTCACTTTCTGAAATAAGGCAAAAATAAATTTTCATTACATATTATTTCCCCCAATGTCAAATCTGTGACAAAAAGGCTGACAATTAACCATCTCTTAAACCTAGAGGCCGTCTGTTTAAAAATGAACAGTGAAAAAATTTCTGCTAAAACTTAAGTATACATGTAGAATTCAGACCTGACTGTGCTCTTCTATATAAGGTTGTAACCAGAGCAAATTAATGGTATTCCACAGCAAAGGCTTAAAAGCCAGATGAGACTCTGCAGATGCTTAACTGTAGAAACCAGATCTGTGGAAATCACTAAAAAAGTTAACTGGACAAAATCCTCACAGAATGAAAGCTCATCATTTTTAAAGAATCTCTAGATTATAACTTAGTTTCCTCAAATACGAAAAACAGCCCAGGCTTAATCGCAAACAAAGCTATCTTAAACTAAAATGACAAAGTCTATTATAGTTTCCCCAAATATCAGAGATCTCTTAAGAATGTAACTTGAATAAGGGTCATGAACTGGTTCAACACTTAATGTTGGTTTTATGAATTACAATGAATGCTGCTACTCTCTAAAAATGAACGTATCACAGAGGAAATACCTCGTTGGCATGCTTACAGCTATACAACATATTTGTTTCACTGCTTTCAAGCGCCAGTGCTGGACGCAGAGTAAGTCAATGGGAGGAGGATTTCAGTCACAGCAGCAGGCAGGTCTACTGAACTGATAAGATGACATGCTCCGGACAGTAACAAGCAAATGAGAGGTAAGTATTTAACAAAAAATACAAAATTAATCTAAAGGTTTTCCTTTTAAAAAAATCTTCAATAACTCTGATACCATAATCTTTTATTTCTGCTCAGTGGTTTAAAAATCAAAATGAAAAATTTACTAATGGTAAAGGGGAGGTTTTTAATATGTGATTTGTATACTTGATGAACAGATAGTTCCATCTTCCTTTTAGTGATTAAATTTAGAAAATATTTGTTGTAGAAACACGCTATGAAGGTGAAATTACTAAAAACAATTCTTGGATCCTAAGAATTTTCCTTTTCTCAAACTAAAGGAGTTCTAAAATGCTTTATAAAAATGGTATTAAGACAAACCTGATCTGACAAAACCAATTACATATGAGGATTCCTAGCTGGTAAATCATTTGCTCAGACCCTCATTGGGCTTAGAGTGTGTCTAGGTGGGTGGCCAGCATGTACTGAAAGTTTATTTTAAATTATTTAGTATTCTGACTTTTCTATTTTTCTGTATGCAAAGGTAAAAAGACATTCAAGGGTCAGGAAACATCTAGTGTTTTATTATAACCTCTGAACAAATTAGTGTATCCGTTTCATTAACTGAGGAATGTCAGGGATGTATTTTTGGGGAATTGGCAGCCTTGCCACAAAGGCACAACAGACTTATTGAGAAGGGAGAGGCTATACGTTCAAGTGTTTTTACTGCTTTTTGGAAATAAATAGAATAATGCAATCTACATATTTTTTATCTAGGGGGAACTCGCTGGCACTCAAATTCAAGTGCGACCTACAGCTACAGCAAAAAAGACAAATGAATAAATAGCTTATTTTTTCACAGCTATCAGTTTCTTCTACTGAGCCTTCTGAAATCAAAGCCTCAGAAAATACTAAGTGCTCAGAAGTCTTACCTACAAACATGGACAGATGTGTGTATGTTTTCATTTTAGAGAATTTGAATTTTTTTTTTAAAGGAAGAAGTCAATTTTGGCTTTGACTGTTTGGTAGGGGTACAATGCCTTAAAAAAGCAGATGACCAGCTTAGCTACTGACCATGCTGACCACTGTCCAGAATTGGATTGAATCACTGAAAAACAGCGAATGGCTCTCTCCTTTAGAACATCTGAACAAAGCACAATTCCTGAGCACATTTTAGAGAGCACATTTGATCGCTTACTCTCTTCTAACCAGTCTGGATTACAAACTGAATCAATACCAGAGGAAATGAAACAGATTGTTGAGGAACAGAAAAATAAACTGCATTGGGCAGCTCTTCTGATACTCATGGTGATATTACCCACAATTGGTGGAAATATCCTTGTTATTTTGGCTGTTTCACTGGAGAAAAAGCTGCAGTATGCTACTAATTACTTTCTAATGTCCCTGGCGGTGGCTGATTTGCTGGTTGGATTGTTTGTGATGCCGATTGCCCTCTTGACAATAATGTTTGGTAAGTATTTCACTTTGTTCCTGCCATGAAACCATAGAACTATGATATAGTATTAGAGAAGTGGACACTCATTTAATCTTTATTTTTCTTGAAATAAAAGATGAACTTGGCCAATTTAAAGATGTAGCAAGTAAAGTCCCTCATTTTTCATCATTTTCTATGGCTGATCATCACTTTTAAAGAGCAAAAAATTTTTTTGCAAACAATTTTACTCCCTCTTAAGCCATCTAATACAATCATTTAAAAAGTCATTGAAGTTAACAATACTTACAGATTCTGAATACATAACCTAAAAATTACAGTAAATAGACCCATACCTTAACTTATCTACATCACTACTTTTTTGTTCCTTAACAAAGCAAAAACTAGGACACTTCTGGGACAGGTATGCACTGGGTTAATGATAAGGTCTTTGAATCCCTAAATGATCACTAAATTCTAACATAAATAGCAAAACCTCAGCTGAAAATTCTAGTTATGTCTCTGTCTGTGTGCTTTAAACTTGAACACAATTCCTGTATATTTGTTAATAAAAATTGTGGTTAGTTGCTGAAGGAAATGTTGTAGCTCAGAGTGACCCAAGTTTAATTTTTTAAATGATATATGACCTCTTGTATTCTTGGCCGATCTTTAAGTTAATAAAATAAGTGGTTCAAAACCTGAGTTATTATGATAATAAAAATACAGCTTGATATTGAAATCTTAGTTTGTTATAATAAAGAAGATAATAATATTAACATAGACATAAGTAGTTTCTAATTTATGCATATCATCTCTATTTATAAAACTTGGGTAAACACAAATAATTCTGCTGACAAATTATGAGGGCCTCTAGACCTTTGGAATTAATAGTAAGAGGATATTTAACTTATTCAATGCTTGGTGTAAATTGCTATTCTGTTCATAAACTGCTTTAAAAAAAGATTTGTAGCAGATAGGGTTTCTTAGAATTATACTTAGTTATATGGTGAGAATAAAAAATATTTTAAGTTATATCACAGAGAAAGAAATGAAATAGATGAGAAAATAAAATTTAAGTTATAGAGGTAAAATTTATTTAATGCTTATTAGAAGGTAAAGAAAAACTTCTATTCCAATGATTATACCCAGGTTTAACATGGTACATTTTTATAAGCAGTAATAGAAATATATCTAAAATTAAGTACTTGTCTCCTTAAAATATAATCAGAGGGTAATGGGTTTAAACTTCCCATTTAAAATGGACATTTACTCAAGTTTTAAAATAAATCAAGAAGATTCTGTGACAGAACAAGCAGTAATAAATAAGGTTCTACTGCTTTAACCAGACATTCTAGTTATTGTCTTTCTATCTATATTCCTTTCCCTTTTTATAAATCCATAATCTTTTGAATAATCTAATACCAAAATAATTAAGAAATTCTACTCTAACAGAGAACCTGAACAACCCTGATTCTGAATAGTTTAAAAGAAATACAGTAAATAACAGTTATGTAGGAGTATACATACATATTTGATAAAGACTACATAGGCATATGATTCAAGCTCTCATCTCCACACACACAAGAGTATCTTAATATGTAAGTTCACACTCTTCAAACTGTGCTTTGCTAGGCATACAGAAAATGTCAAATGCTTATCTCATACTACCAAATGTTATGTTGAATAAATGAAATTGAATGAGTTATGCACAAGTGAGTTTTTACTTTAAAGTTCTTGAGCTCATAAATATCAAACATCTATATATATATGCAAAGTATTGTAGTAGGTACCTAAATTATCAGCTAGATTGTTAAGAAATCTTAAAAGGCAAAGTTCCATAGTATTAAAGTGAGCTAACTTGTTACAAGAACAGATAACAAAGATAATTCCATGCATTCTACAGAAAATTAGTAAGCATCCAGCTGCTTAAAATTTTAAGACTATATTTAAAATTTTGGTGTCCAAAGACATTCTTATCAACAAAAGTTAGCAGAAAACCCAACATGTGTTAACATAAAATATGTGAAGTGTCTTATTTCTCTTTTAAATAATTAATAGCATTTCTTTCTTTCAAATATTTACTAATTTTAACATTTATTTTTATTTATTTATTTTAATAGAAGCAAGCTCTCATTAAGTTGCCCAGGCTGGCCTTGAACTCCTGGGCCCAAGTGATCCACCCATCTCAAACTCCCAAGTAGCTGGGACTATAGGTGTGTGCCACCATGCCCGTCTCATATGTTTGTTAATTTTTAATTGTAAAATGAAATCTTTCATAGTCCCAAACACTTTTACTATATTAGTAATTAAGTTGTATAATGGGATCAGTAGAGGTTTTCAAAAATGAACTAACTTGGGAATCACTATTTAAAAATTATTGCATTAACTCATTTAAAACACAATTCTATCTCTATGAGAAAGTGTATGAGTAAATGCATGCTGCTCTAAAAAGATTCAAAAAATGAATTCATAAATTGGGAACTGCACATATTACAAATGAGGATCTGACTTCAAATACTAAGATATTTTGTTAACCTTTCACACATTAATAAATACTAATATCTTCTAAAATAATGCATTTGTAAGACCTGATAATTTTAAAAGGCAGATTTTGAATAAAAGATTTTGTCTTTTATTCTAGCAATAATTATCAGGTCTTCTGACATCTGTACAAACAAATGTCCCTGGGTCTGTATCATAAAAGAATAACTATTACTATGAGCAATATTAGCTATTTTAGGGAAATTCAATGAAAGTAATACAAAACCCTTACACTAGCTAGTATTTTAATAAAATTAAGTTTAAAAAAAGAGGCAAGTAAAATTAAAAAGTGGTCCTTATACTGAGGGATATTTTAGTCAACCACTGATCTGTATAATATTTAACTATATATTACTTGAATTTCAACTTTACCAATTTGAAACTTGGCACAATACAACTCGGGCACAATACTATCTTTCAAAAGAGTTATGCTAGGCCAACTTTTCTGCTACTTCTTTCTATCTGGGAGCACTGGACTCAATCTTTACAGTTTTAGTTGTTTTTTTTTTTTACAGTCTGGCCCATAATTCCTGAAATCCACAATCACAAATCAGCAGCATTTAACACAAGGCTTAAAAATGCCTATGTTAGAAATACTTGAGCAGGAAAAAAAATCTTATACTGATAAAGACAGGATGTTCACTATCTAAGAGCTTCTCTAAGCTTTTTCTTCTCTCATTTTATAAATGATTTAAAAAATAAAGAGAAAAAAATAAGGCATTAAGTTATCCATTGAGCACCACTGGCTTATTTATGACTTTTAATTCATGCCTCATGATCTACAAGTTGAAATAGTATCTGTGGTGTAGTTGAAAGAATGCACAACATGGCTGAAAGATGGGCATTTGAAGCAAGAGATCCCATGGTTTGAATCCTGGTTCTCCTGTGATGGCTTAGGCAAGTCACTTAATATCTCAGAGTTCAATCAAGTAGGCCCAGTATGTTATAGGCATTAATAATGTGTAGGTATTAGTATTGTATGCAAATTAAACATTGATTTAGTTGAGATATAAGTCTAATCAGAGATGAAACAGGTATTTTAAAAAACGCAGTTATTCATTTATGCAGTGAAATGCGACTCTAATCAACTCTGAAATGGGGAAGCAAAGTAATTAAATACACTTCTTTTTGGAAAGCAGAAATTTTAAAAAGCAAAGAAAAAAAACTTAAAGTATCAAATTACATAAAACATCTAAAGCACTATTATATTATACATCTAACCTAAAAAAAAAAAACCAAACAGCAAAAACAAAACAGAAACTTTATAACAATAATTTAAGCAGTGAACTATGTTTCTCTTTTCTGGATGATGAAGACAGAAGAATCAGAATTATTTAAAAATGTATTTAAAAATGATGTCCTTTTTGGACATAGGAGCTATTTCGGATTTGTCCTGCTCCAACAAGTTCATGAATTTCTGTGAACTTTACAGGCAGAACCCATTTGGGATAGCTTTAAAAATATAGTCTCTTAAATCCACAAAAGTGAGATATTTTATATCCCAGATTTATAGATTGATGCTAATTATTTTTGGAATAAATGGTGTAACTTGGCTTTCCAAACAAAAAACTTGCCTCCAGGGTAAGCAGATCCCCGATAAAATGAGTCTATCTCATCAAGATATGAAGTGTCTGGTTAAACCTCAGGTTTTTATATGAATTAAAAAGAAAGCAAAGCAAACAAGCAAACAAAACAAACAAAAAACCTAAGCATGGTCCAACTGCAATGCATACACATTATTTTTCTGTGCCATATATAAAATAAATAGTAGTTAAAACTTATCTTTAGTAAAAAACATACTTTTATAAGAAATTTATTTCAAAGTTAAACATGCTTTCATCCTGTCCCCCACGCTCTGAGTTCAATCAGATGTATGCGCTCTTGCTACAGCATGCAGAAAGACAAACATACATACTTATTTTATACAGATTGTTTTCCTTTATTGTTTCTAAGCTGGAGTGTTTTCAAGGTTGGATTAGTTGGCTGGTTTCTGTCAAACAACAATAGTAATAAGCACTAACATTTATCAAGTACTTTCTCTATGCCAGACCACTGTTCTAAACACTCCACATGTATTTAATTGTCATCTCTATAAAGAAAAAGCAACCCTATAAAACAGGTATTATTATTATCCTCATTTTACAGAGGACACAAGAGTAGAGGGATAAGTAGTTTGTCCAAGATTACAAAATAAGTGGCAGAGACATTACTCGAACCAAAGAAGACCGACTCTAGAATCCTTAATCTCCATTACTCTGTTTTCTCTAATGCAAATGATAAATTCTATCAACCAAAACTGTCATATTTGGTATACAGAGCCAACATTTATATCTTAACAGCTCCACCTAACTCTTAAGAAGGCCACATAATTTTTTTCCCCTAAAAACAAGGCAGAACTCAGTATATTTTTCGTTAAAGTTATATTTTGTATTAAGTGGTAAAGAATACTTGAGCCTCAACTTGTACAAATTCCTGAGATGACTACCTGACTTTTTTTTTTTTTTTTGAGTTGGAGTCTCACTCTGTTGCCCAGACTGGAGTGCAGTGACCGCTCCAGGCCACCGCAGCCTCGACCTGCTGGGATCGGCGATCCTTCCACCTCAGCCTTCTAAGTAGCTGGAACTTCAGGCGCGTGCTACCACGCCCGGTTAATTTTTGATTATTGTAGAGATGAGGTCTCACCAAGTTGCCCAGGCGGGTCTCGAACCCGCGGGCTCAGGCAATCCACTCACCTCAGCCTCCCAAGGCGTGGGATTACAGGCTGAGCCACCGAGCCCGGCTCTGCCAGACTTCTTTTTGAGAAAGTTATCAGACCTAGGCCCATGCCTACAAAGTTTTGAATTTTGTCTGGGAGACAAACAGAAATTTAGATAACTGAATGACAATTCTACTACCTGTTAAAGCATAGTTTCATTTAAAGCATACTGTTTCATTTGATTATTTTTTGAGTCAGAGTCTCACTCTGTTGCACACACTAAAGTGCAACAGCACAATCATGGCTACTTCAGCCTCAACTTCATGGGCACAGGTGATCCTTCTGCCTCAGTCTCCAAAGTAGCTGGAACTACGGACGCCTGCCATCATGCCTGGCTAATTTTTTGATTTATTGTAGATACAACGTCTTGCCATGTTGCCCAGACTGGTCTCGCACTCCTGGGCTTAGGCAATCCTCTCACCTCAGTCTCCCAAAATGCTGGATTTACAGGCGTGAGCTATCGCTCTCAGCCAGTTTTCATTTTAACCAACAAAATATTTGTGCTACTAATATTATTTAGATAATTAAATAATTAACTGTGTATAATCCAAAACCAATCTAAGACTTGTTTTGCTGCTTTAATTAAAAAATGGGTGAGAGGATGGAGGTGGAAAACAGAATTTGCTTTTCAGAGAAATTTTCTAGCCTTTTTGTGAGACAACAGATATTATATAAATTTAAATGTTTTTCTCCTTTCTTAGTTTTTATGAAAGACTCCAATTTAGACCCCCTAGTATAGGAGTAATTTAGTTCAAGTACCTGGTAACTTATTTCCTTTAGACTGATGCTTAGATATACTTTTATTTCTTTTTATTTAAATCTGTAACAGTTTTGCTTATATTTCAGTTTTTAAATAATGTCTGAAGACCTTATGGAAATAATTTGGATATAACGCATTACGACAGATAGATATACTTACAAATTCTTAAAACAAACTAAAACTCCTAATAAAAATAATATAAAAGCTTTAAAATAATTAAACTGTTTCACCATACTAACTTAACCTTTATTCAGCTATTCTAAATAGAAAAATTTCTGACTTTGAACTCACTAAATTAATAACTGAAAAATAATTTTAGAATGAAAAGTATCTGGACTAGGAAAAGTCTCTTTAAAAACCAAGAATAGACTGTTTATAATTTCTATAAATTCTTAGATTACCTACATTTGTTAGGCAATTACACAAGCCTCTTTTTCTTTTTTGCTTTGTATAAAAAGTTTCTATTAATTTAGTGTGGTTATCTCTTACTTTTATGTTCATTTCGTAAAAACAATCTATTTACCAGTATTTTATGAAACTTGAAATCCATCTTTCTCAATCTTTCTTTCTTAAAGAAAACTCTATATCATGCCTTAATATTTGTTAATTAGCACTGACTGAAATAAGAAAATCCTAGTGAGTTTAAAGTGGAAATTAAGTTTAATTCTCACTTTCTGCTTCAAATCTGGAGTTTATAAGCAAATCCATTCTGTTGGAAAGTGAGGCTAACAAGCCTTCACAGGCTTAATTAAATCAGCACCCAAAAGCCTCCTTTCTCAGCCCAGTTAGGAATAGGTGGTTCAGATGGTCAAATTCCAAAGACATGTACTTTTTATATAAGGATTTTCTCGAGGCTTCCTGCTCATGGCTACTAGATTTATGACTAGAATTTTCTAGACTTAATTTTCAAAAGTATAATTCATAATTAGAATAGTAAATAGGTTTCAATCGCTAGCAAACCATTTAAAAAGATACAGAGGCAGCATTAACTTAAAGAAAACCTAAGATACAACACAATTATCTGCCTTTAAATCCTTAACTATGATCAATATCTCTCGTTATAGTTCTAGGTAGTATTTTTCTACCTCCCTTCTCACAGTCCCAAATCTAGAACTTCAGATCAGTTTAGAATGTAGCCTTGCTTTTAGAGTTTCCACTGCAAAATTGTCTGTCACATGTGATTCTTTCACTTCACTCAGACTGTTTGCTTTGAAGCTGCCTTTATCCAAGGTCCTTTTTCACCAATAGCACAGAAAATCTAGTGCTATGGCAAAGAGGGAGAAAATTCAATTGATGAGATTTTCTCTAAACATAGGTTTCTCTGCCACACTTTATTTCTTTGAGAAGTCTCCTGCAAATTTCTTTCTATGAGGGTTAGGGTTATCCGAAAACAGCAAACCTAGGTATATCTTTTAAGACTCAGATACAACTTTTCCTAGAAAGTCTTCCAAAGCACTGCCTCTCAAATGTTAATTTGCAAACAAACCACCCGGGATCTTGTTTACCTGGAGTCTGATAATAATAGGTCTGGGATAAGAGCCAAGAGCCTACATTTCTAATAAGTTCCCAGGTGATGCTGGTCCTTACTTTCTCATCTTAAGAGCAAACTTGTAGTAGTAAGGTTCTAAAGAACACTTTCAATTAACATTTAGATTTTGATAAATAAATGCCTCCCCTCCTCGCCCTCATATTCAAAAACTTAACTGTACCTGAATTTATTTATATGCAAAATCAGCAATATAGATAAGCCCCATAAAACTATAATTTACCTTCATCCCTTCTCACTCCCAGTTCAACAAGTATGCAAAGTTTATTTATCATAATTACTTAAAATATGAAAGGCTGGGTGCTGTGGCTCATGCCTGTAATCTTAGCACTTTGGGAGACTGAGGTGAGAGGATTGTTGGAGCCCAGGGATTTAAGACCAGCCTGGGCAACTTGGCAAGACCTCATCTCTACAATAAACCAAAATACCAAGTATTTATTGTTTTTGAATAAAACTTAATGCTAAGCTGGCTTCAGTGGTTTAAGGCTGAGGCAGGAGGACTGCTTGAGTCCAGAGGTTCAAGACAAGCCTGTGCAACAAAACGAGATCCCATCTTTAAAAAAAATAGAAAAATTAGCCAGGCATGATGGTGTGCACCTGAAGTCTCAGCTGCTTGGGAGGCTGGCTGAGGCAAGGAGATCACTTGAGCCTAGGAAGTTCAAGGCTTTGGTGTGTGGTGATTGTGCCACGGCACTACAGCCTGAGCAACAGAGCAAGAATCCATCTCAAAAACAAAAACAAAAAGAAAAACAGTTCATACTGATTTTGTTATTTTGTCCTTGGAAGAATTATCTTAATATTTCTATTAATAATGCCATATACCAACTCTGGAAACAGAAGACACCAAAAAAAGTGGATTTGTCAGCCTTGCTAACTTTCCTGTGACTTGTCCAAATATTTTTCACTGAAATCCTACCTGATTCTGACTATTAGACTCTTGAAAATAATCAAGCCTATCTAAAAACTCTTTCCCTAAATTATGATTTTTTTTTGGTCTGAGATTTTAAACTCTCTTTGTCTCCCAGGTTCGTTGAATTGAAACAGTTCACAACTGAAGGGTCTCTTGGTTCCCTGCAATACTGAGATCTCAAAAAAAAAAAAAAAAGTTGAGATAGTTAACTTGGTCTCCCTTCAATTATGTCAATCACTTTATACCTGTCAAAGTCAGATATACTTGTAATAACCAGAAGAGTAGTTTATATTTTACCAGTGAACATAACAACAATCAAATCATAAAAGGGACTTCAGGTTGGGCGCGGTGGCTCAAGCCTGTAATCCCAGCACTTCGGGAGGCTGAGGAGAGGATTGCCTTAGCCCGTGGGTTCAAGACAAGCCTAGGCAATATAGTGAGACCTCGTCTCTACAATAAAATAAAAAAAATTAGCTGGGCATGGTAGCCTGTGCCTGTAGTTCTGGCTATTTGGAAGGCTGAGGTGGAAGGATCGCTGGAGCCCAGCAAGTCGATGCTGGGATAGCCATGAGCTTGCCACTGTACTCCAGCCTGGGCGACAGAATGAGACTCCAACTCAAAAAAAAATAAAATAAATAAAAATAAAAGGACATCAATAATCTCATACACATGACATTTGTTCTCTACAGAAGTAATTTGCTTTCATAACAAGTTAACTCTACATACGTGTGTGACTTTTTTTGTAAAGTGTATTTTAACTGAAATATCCTAGGAAGAATCCTAAAATAAATTTTAGTTGTTTTGAAAGTGTAAACATGTATGCAGTAGGTGTATATATAATGAATAATGTATTAAATTCATGCAGGTATGAACATCTGTGTAAGTAAATTCATTAGAAAACGATGTAGAATACTCAATATCACATCCAAACCTGAAATTTTTCAAAAAGTTAATATTTCTAAAGTGCTTAAGACTATATGAGGTACACAGTGTTTTATAAGAGTCTATTAAACAAATTAAGTACTATATCTAATCCTCAGATTTTCTTTTTAAACCAAAAGTCTGTATTACTTATTACATCTCCAGTTTTTAGAATGAATGATGAAATATGAACGGATAACAATCCATTTGTCTTCAGGATAATCTGAAGCCAATCCTTTTGTAATTTTTAGTATTACTTCTGTCAAAGGGGAAAAAAATCATTCCACTTAATTATTTCACCAAATAAGCATGGGCTATAAACAAGGATCATGCTGCTAGTAATCGCTAAAAATGAGCCCCAAACCCAGGCCTCACAGAGACTCCCATTCTAATACACCTTCTGATATATCGCTTCCTCTCTCTATATTATGTTTTCTTCTTCTACAGCAGTAACTTAACAATAAATTTTATTAGGATTGCAAGGTTAAGTTCCAGTCACAACACTGCATAAATTTTTAAAAGATCACAAAAGGAAATGACAAAAGAACAATGGCCAAAATAATGATAAAAATGCCAAACTGCTGGTGACTTAGAAAAAGGTATATATTTATTATACAAAATTAAAAATGTACTTAAAAGGTACTATCTACAGAAATATTATATTTAATATTGTTACCTCCATTATCTGAAGGTAAATATCATCTTGTGAAGGTTAAGTCATAATAGACATCTGGCATGAAGCCAGGCATGGGCTCACACCTGTTATCACCCCAGCACTTTGGGAGGCTGAGGCGGAAGGATCGCCTGAGCCCAGGAGTTTGAGGTTGCAGTAAGCTGTGATCTGTGCCACTGCACTCCAGCCTGGATGATAGAGTGAGATCCTGACTCAAAAAAATAAAATAAAGTAAAATTTCAGATGAAAAACAAAAAAGAAAAAAGATGCATCACTTAAAAAGAAACTGTAGACTGAAGGTTGCCATTTTAAAGGAGAAAAATGTTTTTATCTTGTTTTTCTTTCTTTCAGAGGCTATGTGGCCCCTCCCACTCGTTCTATGTCCTGCCTGGTTATTTCTTGACGTTCTCTTTTCAACTGCATCCATCATGCATCTCTGTGCCATTTCAGTGGATCGTTACATTGCCATCAAAAAGCCAATCCAGGCTAATCAATATAACTCACGGGCTACAGCATTCATCAAGATTACAGTAGTGTGGTTAATTTCAATAGGTATGTGGGGAATGCCAGCATGTGGGTGGTGTATAGAGCCTTTGATTCCATTTGACTAGGAGAATACCAGGTCTGGTAGACCATGAAACTCGGCATGAGAGGTCAACACAGCTCCTTATATCATTACATTCATCATATGGCTTCTAAATCATACTACCAGTAAAAAGTGTGAAGTAGTAAAGTTCATGTTCTCAGACATCTTCACAATGTTTACTGCAATATCTTGCTTTGGTTTTTATATGTAGGAAGGCTAAGTTTGAAAATAGTTTTTCACATTCATCATAGATCATTATGGTGTAGCCAGCAAGTGGAATCCTATAATTGAAGTAGCAATAAATGAATGCATCACATCTAAGAAGATAAACAGGAAGAGAAAAACAAAAAACAAAACAAAAAAACCCAACCCAAACATTTTGTAGCCAGGTATCAAAGAATATAAATTTATTTTGGAAGTCAATATTTCAATATGTAGTACAGATTAAAGGTAGTTAAGTGTCTGCTTAAGTGTTTACCGTGAGGTAACTCTTATAAGCTAACATCAGAAAAACAAACATTTGCAATTACACTAATCTGATCAGCAGATTCACATCTTTCTAGTAAACATATTTCAAAAGGAAGAAATTAAGAGACCTGGAATGCTAAGAGGAAGGCAAGAAAAAAGTATTACTTCTCTAATCAGAGCAAGAACACTGGGGCAAAGAAAGCAAGACAATGAAATTGACCTTTACATTGCTGAAATAATATACCAGGGTCAAGTCTCTTTTAAATAAAAGTTTGGAGGAAAAAACAAGGTGTGTTACTACTCTGGCGAGGAAAGAAAGCAGGATCAAGGAAAAGTCTATTCAGAATAGACTAGAAAAAGAGGTTAGGAAAAAAAAGGTATCATCTACAGAAGAAGTTAGAAAAAGTAGATGGGAGACAATAGGTGACAATTACAAAGTCTGAAGTAGAAAGGAGGAAAATGAAAGTCATTTGTGCCAAATGATCCACATTTGGTAAGCTCACTGCAAAGAAGGAAAAAGAGAGAGTGAGATATGTGTGTGTTGGGGTAGGGTGGGGGAACAGAACAGAGGCAGGAGAAAAAATTGGAAAGGGATCCTTAAAAAGAATTAAAACATTGAAAACTGTAATATAATTAAGCCATTAAGGTAAACAGTCTGTTGGTGGAAGTGGTATCAAAATTAAGACTGGATAACAGAATTTATAAACTGATCAAGCTTTTCTGAGTGTCTACAACGTGCTAAGTACTAAGAATACATGGACGATTAAAGAAAAAGAATCTGTGCACTCAAGCAAGGCATAAACAAATAAATTACACTAGTACAAACTAATGAGTAATGCAGGAGAAAAAACATAAAAGGAAGACTCCTTACATTTAGATTTGGAAGGGATCTTAGAAATCAACTTCTTCCTTTTATTGTTAAGAAAAAAGAAACCCAGAGGTTTTAAATAGTTGGCTTAAGAAAGAACTCATAGCTTTTCAGCACCAAGGCCAAGATCAATGCTCTTTTCAAGGCATCACACTGTCTTGCAGAATCAATCACAATTTGATAACTTTGAAAAGAGAAAGAAGGTAATAGGGTAAGTTCAGTTTTGAAATTCTACAAAGTGCTGAAGATAGCTCACTTTCTTTTGTCGGATTTACATATCCTAGGTAATATCTGGCAACAGAGTGTAAAATATAAGAGGGCAAGGGTATAAAAAGTACCAGTGAAAACTTAACAGTTATTGACCAACAAGGAAGGTAATATAAGCCTTAACTGATTGGCGAGGGTGGGAGATAGAATGTAAAAATAGAGAAGGATGGATGGCTAGCGGTCAAGATAATGGTAAAGAGAAGTTCTTCAGTACTGGAGGGTAATAGGACAAGGAATATAAATATCAGAGTTCATGATTTTAGATATGGGATCGTTTTAAGTAGACCTGTGGATGGCTTCAGGAATGTAAATAGTCGTAATTAGAGTTGAAGAGTTAAAGAAATATAAATTTAAAGTGTTAGAAGGGTCATCAATGGGACGAAGTCATGGAAGATGATGGCAATGGAGCAGTGGAGAGGAAGGCTATAAGAAGGTACTGAAATGATAGAGGAAGATGGACAAATGTCCTGGAGGTGGAGGTTGATAAACAAGCAGAATGGAGGAGAGAGTGGTGTGTAAACAGACTTCAAAAGGCAAGTGTTTTGGGGGAGAAAGAAACAATGGAATAATGATCTGAAAATGGGCAAAGCAAGAGTCAGCAAACTTTTTCTATAAAGGGCAAGACAATAAATATTCTGGGCTTGCAGGCTCTACATGGTTTCTGTCACAGTTATTAAACACTACCATGGTAGAACAAAAGCAGCCACAGACAATATGTTAACAAGTGGGGATGGCTGTGTTCCAATAAAACAAAAACGGAATGTGGTCCAGATTTGGCCTTCAAGCTGTAGTATGATGTCCTCTGTTGTAGAACAACTGTACAGCATACTCTGGTGGTGTACATGAGGAAAAGCAGAAAACGTCATGCCCTCCACTAGGAAAGGTTTGGGGAAAATACTCTCTTTGAGGGTTCTTTTAGCTACCATATAAAGGCTGTGTAGATGATGGGGTGCTTTTGAATTCATAAAGCAACACAAGGATTCTAGAGGTTTCTAAAGATCAATTAATTCAGATTTTTTTTTTTAATCTGCTGTTTCAAAGGGAAAAGATTCGGGTTAACTCTTGAGATAGTTTTCTTTCTATTAAGCAATTTCACTAAGCAACATCCTATTTAAATACCTACTTTATGGTATTTAAAGTATCAGAAAATTAATAAGAGGTACATTACGTTCCTATCTATTAGAAAAACTCAAAATATTGAAAAATTTCACGATTCACACACATCCCAATATTTAAGTAGCATCTTTTAAAAACAGCCTCTTTGTTTTCCCTAAGAAGCTAGGATAAAAAGACATTCAGAAATATCAAAAGATAAACTATTAAATGAAACTATGTAACCTCAAAGATAAAATAGTCAGAATTAAGATACTGATTAAATGTACTATCTAGAAGTCTATCTAGATTAACTACATTGGCTATTAGAATAAAAGCAGTTTATCTTTTGAATTCTTTTTCTTTAACCTAGGATAGATCAAAAGACAAAAACAGATTATGAGAAAAGCAGAATAAATGAAGGCATTCCTTACTACATCATGGACATACTATAGCATTAGGGAAGCTTTCACTATAAACCTGAAATCACTAACCAATCGCTTCACTTAAAAACATCAGATTTGCTTACTTAGGTTCTATTTGTCATTATCTTCCACTGATTAATTCTTTGACAGACCCTGTATTGTGGGTCCCAGGAATCATAAGGCACTAACCAGCATAAAGTTATCAGGATAAAATCTAAAAGAATATAAACTAAGTGTTACAGGTTATAAAAATACCTCAATTTATCTTGTTTTCCTCTTCTTTAGGCATTGCCATTCCAGTACCTATTAAAGGGATACAGACTGATGTGGATAACCCAAACAATATCACTTGTGTGCTGACAAAGGAACGTTTTGGCAATTTCATGCTCTTTGGTTCATTGGCTGCCTTCTTTATACCTCTTGCGATCATGATTGTCACCTACTTTCTCACTATCCGTGCTTTACAGAAGAAGGCTTACTTGGTCAAAAACAAGCCACCTCAACGACTAACATGGCTGACTGTGTCCACAGTTTTCCAAAGGGATGAAACACCTTGCTCATCACCTGAAAAGGTGGCAATGCTGGATAGTTCTCGCAAGGACAAAACCCAGCCCAACTCAAGTGATGAAACGCTTATGCGACGAATGTCCGCAGTTGGAAAAAAGTCAGTGCAGACCATTTCCAATGAACAGAGAGCCTCAAAGGTCCTAGGAATTGTGTTTTTCCTCTTTTTGCTTATGTGGTGTCCCTTTTTTATTACAAATATAACTTTAGTTTTGTGTGAGTCCTGCAACGAGACTACTCTCAAAATGCTCCTGGAGATATTTGTGTGGATAGGCTATGTTTCTTCAGGGGTGAATCCTTTGGTCTACACCCTCTTCAACAAGACATTTCGGGATGCATTTGGCCGATACATCACCTGCAATTACCAGGCCACAAAGTCAGTAAAAACTCTTAGAAAATGTTCCAGTAAGATCTACTTCCGGAATCCAATGGCAGAGAACTCTAAGTTTTTCACAAAACATGGAATTCGAAATGGGATTAATCCTGCCATGTACCAGAGTCCAATGAGGCTCCGAAGTGCAACCATTCAGTCTTCATCAATCATTCTACTAGATACACTTCTCCTCACTGAAAATGAAGGTGACAAAACTGAAGAGCAAGTCAGTTATGTATAGCAGAACTGGCACCATTTTCGTTTAACTAATATAATGAGTGAGATGATGAATGAGATGTAAATGTACTAAGAATTATGTAAAGAAAAGCTTTATGTCACATATCAAATCATCTCTTTTACTTAAGGGTTAAGTATTAAGATTATCCAATTTTCCTTATTTGGACAAGATTATTCCATGAAGAAAATCATTTTGTATAGCTACAAATAAAACAATCCAGCACTCCGGTTAAATGTTAAGGTATTCAAATGACATAAAATCAAATAAATCAATAAATTTCAAGCTTTAAAATAAAATCAATGTCATAAATTTATTTAGTTCTTAACTACATGCAAAGTCATGCTAAGAATAAAATAAAATAAATGAACATTAGCCTTGTCTTCATAAAAGCCTTAAAAGAAAGCGTAAGGCATAACACAGAATAAAAGTGATAGAAACAGAGAGCTAAAAAATAAGTGCATAAAACAATGATCATATCTGGAGGTGAGTTAAGACTGCTATCTACAGCCTGGTGTAGTTAAATGTAGTCATACTTTTCCTTTAACCAGGAACCTGTCATGATGGAAGGGATATGGAAGATAGTAGTTGGATATCACACAAAATAACAGAAACTTAGAACTAGATCTGTTTGTTAAACGGCATCTACTTAGCAGAGGTGAGTCTACTGATAGAGGAGGAAAAAGTACATTAAATTGCTCTTGGGTACCTAGGCCATATTGTGTTCCTTAAAGGTATTGATGAACATGCAAAAGATAGAAGCATGGGACCACAACCCAGAGACCTAAATTTTAAGTGACTTCATAAACTGAGATAATGGCTGCCTGTGCTTATCCAGTGACTCAGGTGAATTTCTGGCACAAAATTTTTTATTCACTTTCATTATTTCATTTTGCATGGTTAGATTTGGGAATGAGTTCAACCATGTCGCTTATTAGACAGCTGAGTTAATTTAGGAAAAACAATGACTTTCTTTGAGCCCCAGTTTTCTCATCTATATTTTATATAGTTCTTATGAGGTTGAGAACATAGTAGGCACTCAGTAAATGGCACCCGATTCTAATTACTTTTGATATTTTTTATGCTACTCCTAAAGTAGTAAACAAGCTGAAGTAAGCTGAAGGCAAGGCATCTGCAGTAAAGATATCTTAGCTTTTCCTTTTCATGTTGATCCATGTTTATGCCTCAACCTATAGCTCTACTGCTGTCCCTTTCCAGGTGACTCAGTTTAGGATAATCAGAAAATGTGTTGGCTATGAAGAATCTTAGCATAAGTGAATCAGGCATGTATTCTCCCAATGGCAGAAGCTTTTCCTAGAACATGGTTGTCATATGTAGATCCTGATCTGCTACCTTTTCTCACTGGTTTTACCCATATATCATCTGCCAGGAAGAGCATATCTTACAAATTTAATTTCTAAATAATCAAAGCTTTGGGCATGTTTCCCTACTAGTCTAAGATTTTTCAGCAGTATTAGGGATGAATTATCTCAGATAAGAGCAAAATAACTTACATTTCTAAAAAAAAAAAATTGTTTTCTGTTTTGCACTAGTCTCTAATATGATGGGTTTCATAATGTTAAGACTTATATTCTTGCCAAGGTATTTGAGATTGAATTTTCATATATCACTGTGATGATTTTTCAAATTCTGTATTTTATGCATCTGATGGCATACAGATCTGTTATAACAACTCTAAATAGTAGAGTTGGCAATCACATTGCCAAAGCTCTACTCAAAGACAATCTGGATCAAAAGAACAATCTTCCTACATGTTTGGTACTGTTTCCAAATCTGTGTGCCGAAGCATATGCACACCTACAAAATTAACAGTAGTACCTGTAAATTATTTAGCTTCAAATTCTCAAAAAAAAATTCCTTGCTTACAATAAACTGAGACAGGGATATTGTAGAAAATGAAATATAACTCCAATATAAACTATTTTTGAAAAGTAAAACAGCTCCAAATTTACACCACTTTGGTATATAACTGATATTTCCATTTTATGAATACTTTATAGAAATCTATAATTTGAAAGCAAATCTCAGCAGTTAAACATTCTTAGGTAACACAGGAACTCGAACAGTCTTACTTTAGGAGAAAAGAAACAGATTATAGCTGTTTAGAATAATTCTGAAACAAAACAAAACAAAATCTTTCTATTCCATATTTTTGCCAATTTATGGAAGGGGGAAAACAAAGGTATAGAAAAAAGAATGCAAAAGATAAAAATAAAACAAGAAAAAGTCACAGAACCTAGACATAAACACAAAGATACTGAGGCAGAATAGAGAATATATATCAAATTGATAGAAAGTTCTGAACAAAGATATTGTAAAGATCAACCATGCATTTGGTGACAACTGGTTGATTGTGAGGGTTTCCTCAGACTATAAGGATCTATGATGATACAATATCTTTACATTCAAGGAATCATCTTGTATGGTCTACAAAATATCTGCACCAAGAATCTTGCTTATCTTGTAAGATCCATCCTTATCTGAAAGGATATGAATGTAAACATGGAGAAATATTTAATTTCATATTGTAACAGCCTAAATCATAGTGACTATGGACCTCTAAGATTATCTAATTTTAAGAAACACCCATATCAGATGATCACTTTGTTCATTACAGCAACTTAATTTCAGTAGGCATATAAAGACTGATTCTTTTGACTTCATTTTCCCTTCCAGTGTCAAGTTAAAATAATTTAGATTCTGTTCACTTCCAAATTAGTTTCAGTCAATGCCAAGAACAGAACAATGCCAAGAACATGTACAGAGTCATTATTATAATAAAATCTGCTGACTAAACTAATAACAATGAGCCCAATGATCACTTATTTATTAGATATTCTACTAGATAACATTTATTAGGTAAAAAATGTAGTAAGTTCATTTCAACTAAGCAATAGTCTTCAATTTAATTTTTTAATTTTATTATAAGCATTATCAACAAATAACAATCCACAAATATCAAGATAAAGAAATAATTAGAATACTACAACTTCCTGAACTATCCTGTAAATAAAAGAGGTAATATACATGAGAATTTTACACTAAGAAAATTTCATCTTAGTTGAAGTACAAATGTGTGTTTACTAACAAATTTTTAGTATTCACATCCAATAAGTACAACTAAAAGGAAGTTAAAAAAATTAAGAAGATACAAATCCTTAGCCGGGCTCGGTGGCTCAGCCTGTAATCTCGTGCTTTGGAAGGCTGAGGTGAGTGGATTGCCTAAGTCCGTGGGTTTGAGACCCGCCTGGGCAACTTGGCAAGATCTCAACTCTACAATAAATCAAAAAATTAGCTGGGCATGGTATTGCGTGCCTGTAGTTCTAGCTACTTGGAAGGCTGAGGCGGAAGGATCGCCAGAGCCCAGCAGCTTGAGGCTGCGGTGGCCGGGAGCGGCCACTGCACTCCAGTCTGGGTGACAGAGTGAGACTCCAACTCAAAAAAAAAAAAAAGAAGATACAAATCCTTAAAGCAGGTACAAGAAGGTCAAATGTTTGCAGTCATTTAAAAAGTGAAATCTGCTGGGCTCAGTGGCTCAGCCTGTAGTCCCGCGCCTTTGGGAGGCTGAGGTAAGTGGATTGCCTGAGCCCGCGGGTTCGAGACCCACTTGGGCAACTTGGCGAGATCTCATCTCTACAATAAATCAAAAATTAGCTGGGCATGGTAGCACGTGCCTGTGGTTCCAGCTACTTGGAAGGCTGAGGCGGAAGGATCGCTGGAGCCCAGCAGGTCGAGGCTGCGGTGGCCAGGAGTGGCCACTGCACTCCAGTTTGGGCGACAAAGTGATACTCCAACTCAAAAAAAAAAAAAAGTGAAATCTAAAGGTGAAAAAAAAAGATAAAATGGAGTGCACACTAAGAAAGTAAATGATGCCGCTTTGGAAAACATGTCTTAGGACACTGGACTGATACTTCCCAAATATTAAACTTAATAAGTAAATTTGATAATAAAGTGTTCTACCAAAGCAACTCAGGAAGACAGTGCTCTGAAGGCATGGTGGAGAAAGCACTGGTCTATCATGAGACTTGTTTAGAATCTTAATTCTATCATTTAGCTTTATGACAATGGGATACTTTGCTAACTACTTTGGAATTCAATTTGCTTATCTTTTTTTTTTTTTGAGTGGGAGTCTCACTTCGTCACCCTGGCTGGAGTGCAGTGGCACGCTCCCAGTCACCTCAGCATCAACTTGCTAGGCTCAGGTGGTCCCTCCAAGTAGCCGGAACTACAGGCGTGTGCTACCACGCCTGGCTAATTTTTTTATTTATTGTAGAGACAAGGTTTCACCAAGTTGTCCAGGCTGTTCTCAAACCCCTAGACAGACTCAGGCAATCCTCTAGCTTTGGCCTCCCAAAGTGCTGGGATTACAGCACTTTGTTAATTAGAAAGCAAAGCACTTGTCAGGTTAAAAATGGAAGAAAAACAGTTTCATAAAGCCAACACCCGGCCCACTTATCTTTTAAAAAATGAGAATATTGGTTACTTTTTAAGTTTCTTCCACCTTTAAAAATTGTCACTCTAGAGTAACAGCAGTAAACTAAACTTTAGAGAACCTGGATTTATTTCCAGCTCCTTAAGCAAGTCAGTTATGTTTAATTTTCATCTATAAAATAAGTTTTAGACAAAATCATCTCTGAAGCTTTTTTTTCCAGTTCCTACTTTTTAAACAATCATACTGTGAAAAGAGAGCTAAGAACGGCCCTTTAGAAGTAGCAAGTACATAAACAATTCATAATCTAACAATAATAGCTCACTGGTGACATCTGCTGCTGAAACTGGGAATTGAACACATGAGAGTTACAGGAAATAAAAGGGTTGAAATGAACTTTGTTAATTAGAAAGCAAAGCACTTGTCAGGTTAAAAATGGAAGAAAAACAGTTTCATAAAGCCAACAACTTCCTACGTGGCAGAATATATACACAAGACAACTGATTTATACTGACATGAAACATAAAGTCATTGACAATAGGAATAATTAACTGCTGACAATGAAGAAACAAAATAACATAAGGGTCAAACACGAGGAGAATGCTTTACACAACCCAAGAGATACTAAGGGTACATCAGGAAAAACAAAACATAGCAAAATTATCTAGTTTCCTGATAAGATTTTTTTAAAAAGAACCCATTCTGGATGTCAATGACAAATCATTTTTCCCTTGTTTTTTCTTTCTTTTTTTTTTTTTGAGTTGGAGTCTCACTCTGTCACCTAGACTGGAGTGCAATGGCCGCTCCCGGCCACCGCAGCCTCGACCTGCTGGGCTCCGGCGACCCTTCCGCCTCAGCCTTCCGAGTAGCCGGAATTACAGGCACACACTACCATGCCCGGCTGATTTTTTTATTTTATTGTAGAGATGAGGTCTCGCCAAGTTGCCCAGGCAGGTCTCGAACACGTGGGCTCATGCAATCCACTCACCTCAGCCTCCCAAGGCACGGGATTACAGACTGAGCCACCGAGCCCGGCTTGTTTTTGTTTTTCAATTGTGTCTAAACTCTAGAGTAAGAGTAGGAGGCCGGGTTCGGTGGCTCAGCTTGTAATTCCACGCTTTAGGAGGCCGAGGTGAGTGAATTGCCTGAACCCGCGGGTTCGAGACCCGCCTGGGCAACTTGGCAAGACCTCATCTCTACAATAAATAAAAAAAATTAGCCGGGCATGGTAGCACGTGCCTGTAGTTCCAGCTACTTGGAAGGCTGAGGTGGAAGGATTGCCGGAGCCCAGCAGGTTGAGGCTGCGGTGGCCGGGAGTGGCCACTGCACTCCAGTCTGGGCGACTGAGTGAGACTCCAACTCAAAACAAGTAAAAAAAAAGAATAGGAAAAAGTTAGGGTCACATCTTGGTTAGATGATATGCCAAAGATGACAGAAAGGAAAGAGAACTACCTGACTTCTATTTTGCTTCCATCTTTTCTCTCAGGGAGAATGAGCTTTAGACCAGAAGGATAAAAATGCAAAACAGATGAGTTTTCTTATATGTCTAGTTATTTTAGATGAGTTCTAGTCTTGAGGCTAAATGAATTACCTCCCTGGAGTAGAACAAATTTGTGAATATAATTATGGAACCTAAATTCTGAGGAAAAACAGAAAATGGTAAAAGTTCAAAAAGGCTATAAGTAGCTAAGTATTCTGAAATTCAAAGAGAAAGACAGAATTCAAGAAATTAAAAGTGTGAAGTCTGCTACAGATCTTCGGGAAAATGCAGAATAGCTTGGAATACACAGGTTTTGTCAGATCTCAGAAGAGGCCCCAATGAACACCTGACACTTCTGTGAAAAGAGCCACATAAGAAGCAATGATAAGCAACGACTCACGTAACCTGGTTCAGAGGTGCCAGACTAGTAGACTTAGGAATATTATGTCAATAGGAGTCAGTGAAGATTCTCTAGCATCTCTGTGAAACAGCTGGAGAAATGAGGGTTACAGGATAATACAGTGAAGGAGACTAGTATTTGGTTGAACAATCTCATTCAAGAAAACTGGTGTAAGGAGAACCCTATTAGCATGCTACATGGGCCTTGTTCTACTTTATTAAACATTTTTGTCCATAATGGAAAAAAATATTTTACAGTTCATAATAAATGGATGACTTCCTATATGGGATCTTATGGAGAAGATCCTTTAAGTAGTTCACAATGGCTGTCCCAGAAATATCTGTTGAATTACCTAACAATCTTTATAATAAAGCTTCACTCCCAGGGAACTTGGGATGGAAAAAATCTCTTCTAAAGATTAATAGGACACAAGACACTTGATTCATCTAACATGCAGCTTGGGAACTTACTTTGTGATTTTATCACAAATAAGCTAAAACAGGCAATGTTCATACAGCAGTGCTAAAGAAGTACTGCTGACTCTGGGACAACATGGGCTTGAACTGTGTGGGTTCACTAACGTGGGAATTTTTTTAAACAGTTACACCAAGTATACCTGCCTCCCTTTCTACCTCCTCCATCTCTCCCATCTCTGCCACCCTGAGGCAATGATTTTAGCTAGATATTCTGGATAATTTGCTGCTGCTTCTACATCAGCATTTGCTGCTTCACATTGCACGCACCTTTATGTTATGGAGACAGCTTCTTTCCCTAAACCTCATGGACCAATATCTGCTAGCTTCAAAATATTTTTTTCTGGCCGGGCTCGGTGGCTCAGCCTGTAATCCCACGCTTTGGGAGGCCAAGGTGAGTGAATTGCCTGAGCCCGCAGGTTCAAGACCCACCTGGGCAACTCATCTCTACAATAAATCAAAAAAATTAGCCGGGTGTGGTAGTGCGCGCCTGTAGTTCCAGCTACTTGGAAGGCTGAGCCGGGGTCCAGCAGGTCGAGGCTGCAGTGGCCAGGGGTGTGCCACTGCACTCCAGTCTGGGCGACAGAGTGAGACTCCAACTCAAAAAAATATATATATACGTATTTTTTTTTCCTGTAGCTTTCTCACCTTTCTCGGCCTTCACAGAATTGAAAAGAATTAAGGCCTTGCTCTGGGTTAGGCTATGTCTTAAGGGAATATCGTGGCTGGTTTGATCTCCTATCCATACCACTCAAACTTCCTCCATGTCAGCAATAAGCCTACTTCATTTTATCATTCATGTTTTCACTGGAGTAGCACTTATATTTCCTTCAGGAACTTTCCCTTTGCATTCACAGCTTAGCTAACTCTTTGGTACAAAAGGTCTTGCTTTTCAACATGAATGCAGCTGAAGACCATCATACTAAGTGAACTATCACAGAAACAAAGAACTGAATACCACATGCTCTCACTCATAAGTGGGCCCTGATCACTGATCACACACGTATCAAGTGTGGGACTGGCAGATGCTGGACACTGCTAGGGGAGGCAGGAGGGCACATGGCAACATACCAGGTACCTGGTCTACTCTCAGGGGGAGAGAAAACCAGCCAGAAGCCCAAATTTCACCTGCACACAACTTACATAAGTAGTAAATCCTCCTTGTACCCCACAACTCAAAATAAAAATAAAATATAAAATAAAATACAATAGGCCTAGCTTCTGGCCTATCACAGCTTTTGACATGCCTTCCTCACTAAGCTTAACCATTTTCAGTTTTTTATTTAAAGTGAGAGACATCAGACTCTTTCTTTCATTAGAACATTTAGGCCACTGTAAAGTTATTAACTGGTCGAATTTCTATATTGTTTCTCAAGGATAGGAAGTCCCAAGGAGGGGAACAGCTGGTTGGTGGAGTAGTCAGAACACACAACATTTATTGATTAAGTTTGCTGTTTATATGGATGTGGTTTGTGGTGCCCCAAGACAATTACAATAATTCATTAAAGATCACTGATCACCATAACAGATGTAATAAAGAATGGGAAAGTTTGAAATACTGTGAGAATTTCTAAAATGTGACACAGAGACATGAAATGAGCACACGCTGTTAGAAAAATGACACCGAAAGACTTGCTTGATGCTGGGTTGCCACAAACCTTCAACTTGTAACATGTGAAGTGTCTGCAAAGCGCAATAAAGTGAACTGTAGTAAACTGAGGTATGCCTATATTTTAGCTAAAAGAAAGATTGATATTTGAGATTGGGGCTAAATAGACAGTAATGAGAACTGCTGGGAGAAGTACTACTACATCTACTACTACCACCACCACTACAACTACAACTACTACAATTACCACTACTAACACACACTTGGATACTGCTTATTAGTGCTAGATCTCATTCGTTCATAAGATATATTTATCTACTGAATCATCCAAAAAAATCATTTCAACTATGGATTATTATTATACCCAGTTTAAAGATGAGGAAACTGAGACTCAAAGAGATTGAGTAATTTACCCAAAATTACTCAGCTAGTAAGAAGCTGAGTTGGGAGTCAACTCAGGCAGACTAGTTTAGGGTGCGACCTTTTTTTAAGTTGGGGTCCAGCTCTATCATTCAGGCTAAAGTGCAGTGGCTCAATTATAGCTCACCAAAGCCTCAACCTCCTGGGCTCAGGTGATTCCTCTGCCTTCTGGGTAGCTGGGACTACAGGTATGCGCCACCACACCTAATTGTTTTAATTTTTTTTTGTAGAGACAAGGTCTTGCTAAATTGCCCATGTAAGAGATAACATCTCACTTGGATTACTAATAACCACAAAAAAGGAGTACTGGAGGTGTTATTTGGATTTTAAAAGTTAAGTAAATAAGCAGAATGTTATTTTAAAAAACAAATAATTAAATAGCTTTACTACTTATCAAATAGGTACCTAGAATTCCATGAAATACTTTGTTCTTTTTCAGATGAATGATACTAATCTTACTATTGGTTCTCACTAGAATCCAGACATATCCTCAGGTGTTTATTTACTGAGTACAAAAAAGCAGCAACATATAAATAGAATAAGAAGTTGGAAATTATTACCTGAATAGAATGAACCCAAGTGATTCTACTGCTGCCCTCCTGACATCATCATTAACATCACTTACCTAAGGAAAAAAGTTTAAGATGAATATATTATACCATGCATTCTAATACTAAACTGATATGAGGCCCATATCATTCAAATGTAAATTAGATGTCATTAATATATTATTCTTTTATTAGAAAGTCTTTCCCTTCATCACTGATATCAAAACAACACCACACACTTCTAAATACATACAATAAATAAATAAATTTTAAAAATACAGACACAGCTGTGCGTGGTGGCTCAAGTCTATAATCCCAGCACTTTGGGAGGCCGAGGTGAGAGCATTGCCTGAGTCCAGGAGTTCAAGACCAGCCTGGACAACTTAGTGAGACCTCATCTCTACAATAAATCAAAAAATTAGCTGGGCATGGTGGCGCGCACCTGTAGTTCCAGCTACTTGGAAGGCTGAGGCAAAAGGATCGCCTGAGCCCAGCAGGTCAAGGCTGCAGTGGCTGTGAACTCCAGCCTGGCGACAGAGTGAAACTCCAACAAGGAAGGAAAGAAGGAAGGGAGGGAGGGAAAGGAGGGAGGAGAGGGGAGAGGAGGGGAGGAAGGAAGGGAGGAAGAAAGACAGACACATGTATTTTTTTTTTTTTAAATGTGTTTTCTCAATTTAGAAAAAGTCACTGGAGAATTTCATTTCAGGGTTCAGAAGTCCTTAAAGCTTGGTAAAGTTGAAGATTCAGGGCTATTTCTTAAGACTATTTCAGCTTGCATTATAGTTTTTGTGGGCTACACTGGAAATCTAACTATTCCTTCAGTGTTGTTTTCAAAACAGTATGTGCTCAGGTCAAGCAAAATAGAAACACTTAGAACACGCTACATACTGTACTGCTAAAAAAAAAATTACTAATACATATTGTGGGATGTGAATATCCCTTGGAAGAAGTGAATAACAGTTTAAGCCTTTCTACACGGGAAGGTGCTCTTGGTTTACCTTCTCCCAGCACTATAATGCTATAAATCTACTGAATTACGATATATGTGGAATTTCCACTGTGTAACCAAGCAATATTACTTATTAGCTGATAACTACACCCGGATTAGAAGAACTATGAATGGAGAAAGCCTGTCGGAAAACATAGGCATTGGCTTTCTTGTGCAGTTTGTCTCTTATAATAGAGCATGTTCTTTAGGAGTTGGGGCTGCGGGGTGGTTTAAAGAGGCAGGGTCTCACCCTGTCACCTAGGCTTGAGTACAGTGGTGCTATTATAGCTCACTGCAGCTTTGAATTCCTGGGCTCAAGTAATTCTCATACCTCAGCCTTTCAAGCAGCTGGGATTACAGGCACAAACCACCGTGTCCGTTAGGGGTACCTGGAAGATTTCCCAATCCTAGCATGGCTACATATACTTACAAAGTCTCATCCCTTACAAATGAGGGTGCCTTTTGTAGTGGAGTTTCAGAAGTTGCATCTGAATGGCTTTAAGGACTTCCATTCATACTGTTATCCTGTCCTATATCCTTCTGAAAAGTTAAGTGAATCTAGTGCTAGGTTATGGACTATTGTGTCCAATGAATGAGAATCTCAACCTTAGATCACTGGTGGTGGTCATGTGATGTGGGTGCTGCACTCACCTAGACACTTACTGTCTATCTGCAAACTTTCCCTTCTACCCTATTCCCAAGAAAGGTCAGAGTACTTACAGCAACATGTAGCAGGCGTCGAATAGCTTTGTTGTTACCAGAGCCGCAATAAGCCATGGCTACGGTATACATTCCAGAGCGTCGAAGAATTGGGTCCTAAGAAATAATAATTCAACATTAATAATCAACTTATAATTTCAAACAGTAACGTCTATAGTCTAACAGGTATCCGTCAGGTAAGTTGGTTTTGGGTAGTGAATGGAAAACTCAAGAGTTCTTTTGTGGTTGGTAATTTCCTAAATAAATGGGGAAATAAAAGACTAATATAGAAAGAGTAAACTGCTCTTTTTTTTGAGTTGGGGTCTTACTCTGTTACCCAGGCTGGAGTGCAGTGGCACAATCATGGCTCACTGGGGCCTTGACCTCCTGGGCTTAGGCAATCTTTCTGCCTCAGTCTTTTGAGTAGCTAAGAAATGAAATCATTCCAGAAATAATATTTCTAAAAGAAATCAACTTGTAAATTCCTAAGTACCTATGCTGGATCTGCTTATCTAAATATCACAGATCTGAAGTCTTGGCTAAATTTAAAATCCTCAAACTACTTCCACCACCATAAATGCATACCACCACACCCAGCTACTTTTTTATTTTTGTAGAGAGGGATTTTCCTATGTTTTATGCAATATGCCTGCCTTGCTTCATACTTTCTAGGAAGTATAAACTCAAGTCAATATCAATACCCACTTCCCTATGGCAGTCAACTTCCATTGATCAAACAACAAGGAAATTGTCTTCTAATTCTACATTTTTACCTTATTATCTAAATCCTAGATACTGAGTGCTGAGAGCAATGTGGAGTCTGATAATTGAACAAATTAATTCCAAATTTTATCAATAAACTACAGCAGTGTTTTTTTAAAAAGTCAGATTATAATGGATAGTATTACTTACCACTAACAATCTACCACAAATAATACCATTGTAAAAACAAAACAAAAGGCAATGGACAAAAATCTCACCCAAATAAATAAGTATAGAGATTGGCACTATTTTCTGATGAAAAAATGATGCAAACTTTATATCTTATTAAATGGCTATGAAATCATTCCAGAAATATTTTTAAAAGAAATCAACTTGTAAATTCCTAAAGACCTATGCTGGATCTGCTTATCTAAATATCACAGATCTGAAGCCATGGCTAAATTTAAAATCCTCAAACCACTTCCATTCACTTCTTCCAATCAGTGTTTCTCTTTCTTAATGTCTATTAGGCTTTTATATATCTTCCAAGAAGTTTTATGAACAAATGTGCTTAGGTATTCTGATAGAAACAGAGTTATTTCCAGTAAAGACAAGTGTCATTTTTTTAAAACATGCTGGAGATAACTGGAGAGTGAGAGATGAAGAGGAAAGAGGGTAAATGTGATCTCACCTTATCACGACAGAGAGATTCAATGAGAGCATCAGCTTCTTCCATTCTCCCATACATCACTAATGCAATGCCAACTGCAAGACCACGCAAAATCTTCTCATGTTGAGTCTCTTGTGCATAGCCAACCATGTCTTCAATAGCCTGGGCATTTTTAGAGCCCAACATAACCAAACCTAGGGCTAGGCCAGCTGCTTCCCCTTGGGAGTAAAGAGTAAAATGTTAACAAATAAGAGCTATGTTTGTGAAGTCAATAAAATATCCAATTGGAAATAGCATTTATTAGCATCAATTATCAAAATAACCATTTAAAAAAACCATCTGATGAAAAAAAGAATACTTTATATGGAGGTACATCTATACATTTATAGCTGCTTTCTTTTTAAACCTTGATAGAATGTACCATCACATCCTAAGTGATTTCAAAGGAGATATTTTTTCCTACATAATCAGCAAGCAGTACAGAATAATATAAGTAGATCACTCTATTAAATTCCTATTTGCAAAAGTCAGTGTATACAAGTGGATGTACAGGATACATCATTTTAGAAAGCCTATATACCACAAAACATGTTTTAAAAAGGTAAGTTTGATAAATAAAGCAAAATCCATTCCTTCTTCAAGTAGAGAAATCCATTCGAATTATAAAAGGATACAAAATATAGGCAGAAAACAAATATTACAATTACACTAATTAATGCTTAAGTTTGTTGCCTTTAGAAAGAAAAGCATCATTACCTGTCACAGCATCATCCTGATAAAGGTTTGTTTTTAGTAAATCATAAACATCCTGGCGTGCGGTTCCCATGGCAGCCAAACCAAGGCCCAGACTGCCACCATGTCGAACAATCTAGGAAAAAAATTGACTCCATCGATTTGGTACACTGTTTAAAATCCAGGCTTTCATTCTAATTTCAAAATACATTTTCATATTAAATATTCAGAGGTTGGCTCAGTAAGAATGATCAGAGAGGATCTGATAATCAGAAGGCCAGTGGTAACCTCATCAATTTCAGTTTCAGCAGAAAGATCTTTGCTAATGCAAAATGATAGTGAGTTAATACGTTTACATGAGAAGGGAGGGAAGACTGAACAACAACTAAGAAAGAAACAAATGTTAAGGAAAAAATTTTTTTAGGATAGGTGAGAACTGAGTATGTTTATGGACTGAGGGAAAGAAGGCAGTAGAGAGGGAGAAGCTAAAGAGAGAGGAGAAAAAGGTATCTAACAGAAACATGGTTATGAAGAAAGTGGGAGAAAATGGGATCAGAGTACACTTGAAATATAGACATTTTAAAAAGGAGATTTCAGTGGTCATCTGTCATCTTTCAATGCATAGTATTCTTTATTTGGAGACAGCACTCCAATCTTGCTTTGGGAATACTCTTCCCTCTAATGGTTGGAGTCTTGGTGGGACTGTCATTTAAGTTCCCATCCCCTCCTAGTCAAAGTGTGGACAGGTGACCTAAGTCAGGTCAATAGGATGCTCCTTCCCTGGAATTTTAATCTTTCTTAAGTGGAATAATCCAATGATCAAAAACATTTCAAGTTCATTCATCCTGACAGTAGGGTCCTGAAATGATGATTTTGTTAGTTCCTGTTACCTAGATCCCTGGAGTTGTTCTGGCACTTAACTGTGAGAACTGGTTAATTAGCTTTTTCATTAATCATATGCTATTTCCAACAAATTTCTTGTTTAAGTTAGTTACAAAAGGTTTCTTTTCTTTTTTTTTTAGAAAGCAGGATTTATTGAGAGGACAGAAAAGCTCCCAAGTGGAAGGGGACCCGAAGGGGTTGCCCTCAAAAGGTTTCTTTTTAAAAACTGGTATTATTTATTTACTTATTTATTTATTTAAAATCAAGGTCTCATTCTGCAACCCAGGCTGACTGCAGTGGCACGATCACAGCTCACTGCAGCCTTAAACTCCTGGCCTCAAGTGATCCTCCTGTCCCAGCCATCTGAGTAGCTGGGATTACAGGCATGTGCCACCATGACCAGCTAATTTTTTGATTTTTTTTATAGAGATGGAGTCTTGCTATGTTGCTCAGGTTGGTCTCAAACTCTTAGGCACAAGCAACCTTCCCGTCTTGGCCTCTCAAAGTGCTAGAACTACAGGCCTCAGTGAACCATCATGCCCGGCATAGGAGGTTTTTAATGCTGTCTTTTTGCTGCTGTTTTTGTAACCATAAACCCTGTCTGATAAGATACCTGGGACCAAATATGTGCACATACGCACAAGTTTTGTGGAGAGGAAAACTGTTAACTGAGACAAGTCATCCTATGGCTTCAATCTTGTCAATGAAGAATGAGAATAAGGCTTTTCTGGCTCACTTAACTACTATTCTGATAACCTTCTAAAATAGTTTACTCTAACATAAAAGTTAAAGTCTAAAATCTTATTTTAATGTTTCTTAAAATAAGAAAAGGGCTACTTAATATGTTTTTCCAAAATATTTACACTGAAAAAATTATCAAACATCAAAACAAGCAAGAATTCTGATTTCTAAGAGAGTACAAGGTGGGGAATCCAAAAAAACTGAGAATTTATTTATTAAAAATCTTGTATTTATTCTTACATGTGTAAACTTCAGTCACCTTCAAAGTACTCTCCATTTGATACAACACACCTATCAAGATGCGTTTTCCACTGTTTTTGAGCTCATTGATTTTAATGCCTTTTAGTGCTTCTGTTGTTTTTTGTTTCACTTCTTCCACATCAGCAAAATGTTTCACTTTGAGGACTTTTTTCATTGGGGAAATAAACAAAAAAAAAATTCTCTTGGGATGAGACTGGGTGAATACGGAGGGTGGGGCACAGGGATCATACTGTTTTTGGTCAAAAACTGCTGAACACTCAGCACAGTGTGGCAGGTACACTGACATGGCGGAAGAACCAGTCATCTGTTTGCCACAACTTGGGAGGTTTCTTCCACAAACTGTGGCACAACCGTCTCAAAACTCCGAGATAAAAACTTTGGTTGACAGTTTGCACTAGAGGAACAAATTCTACTACAAAGGGCCCACCTTCCAAAAGATAATTCTGTGTTTTTTTGGATCCCCACTCGTATGTGCATTTTCTTTGGGCCTTAGTTTCCTGTAAAGTAATACGGTTAGACTCGATGACAGCTAAGGTCTTGTGGGTTTTTTTTTTTGAGTTGGAGTTTCATTCTATCGCCTAGGCTGGAGTGCAGTGGCACACTCACGGCCACCCCAGTGTCAACCTGCTAGGCTCTGGCGATCCTTCTACCTCAGCCTTCCAAATAGCTGGAACTACAGGCATGTGCTACCACACCCCGGTAATTTTTTTTATTTACTGTAGAGACAAGGTCTCACCAAGGTGCCTAGGCTGGTCTTGAACCTACGGACTCAGGCAATCCACTTGCCTCGGCTTCCCAAAGTGCTGGAATTACAGGCTGGGTCTTGTGGTTTTAACATTCTAAGAGTCTAAAGTGTGGGGATACAACATATGTTTTACAAATACTTCATACTTTGTTTTGCTTATCACACACAGGGTTTAAAGGAATGAGTCACACAATTTTAGCTTATAGAGAAGAAAAAGAAATTACATTAGAAAAAAACACTCTAAGACAATAGTTCTGTTTTAGGTATTCCTAAATCCTACAAAATCTCCAGTCACTAAAATAATTTGGGAAATAAAATGATTTCCTGGATTTTGAAGTAATGGAAATTTAGTTTTCCATTTTAACACTTACATCATTGCTGGCATTCTTAAGCTGATTAAGCAGATAGTCGATTATATCACCACCATGATTGGCATGAATAAGACCCAATGCATAGAGACCTCCACCTTCCTGATAGGCTGATCCCGGAGAAGTGTCCTTGGGAAGGTATGTTGCCATTAACTGTAATGCTTCCTTCTCATGACCCTGTTAATGTGAGCCACAACAGAGATGTCAGTAAAAGAAAGTGAAAGGAAAAAAGACATAATGTTTTCTATGATTACTGTCTTCTCCCCAGAATGTTCACTTGGTGAAAGGGAAGGAGGTAGTGTGGTTCTTTCCCATACAACCGTATCAGTCAAACAAGAGGACAATCTTTAAGATACCCAGTCACATTCTGGTTAGAAAACATCACAAATGCTTCATTTTTTCCCTACTGTTTCATAACATTTACCCAAATTAATCTTTGACTATGCAAATAAAATTTCAATTTATCCTCTAAATGGCTTAGACAGTCTTTATAGGAAAAGGATGTTCACTTTTTATTAAAAACAAACACACACACATATATATTTTAACATATTATTTACTTCATCTTTCCCTGTAAGATGACTGACCTGATTTAACAAAATTTACTTGTCAATAAATTATAATAAACTTTAATTTTTTTCTTAACCCCAGGAAAACTTCTTCTTTTCTAATACATGTTCACACTGATCAAAATATATTACCTTATGAATTACACCCAAACTGGCTGTAGCAGTAAATTTTGCCCAGTTAGTGGCTCTGGCCAACCATTCCAAGTTATCTCTGTAAAAAAAGAAAATAGTAATTTTAGTTAGCTTTAAAACAAATGAATTCCTAAAAGCTTTTTAACACTATAGTCAAAGGATTAAAATTTTACCTTGAACCATTTTAAATAATTTTACTTTGTGGATCTCAAGCTATTGCTGATTCTATTTTACCTCCTAAGCTGTTCTTAATATTTTATGTATTTTTTTAATGCATGATATGTAACTACACTATAAACAAAAGCAAAATTATATTAATTTTTTACAGTTTAAAATATTTCCTTCAAAAGCCTATAGTCAAGCTAAGTAATAAAAGGAATTTATTTTATCTTAAAACAAGTAGGCATATACAATAAAAAAATACATAAAATAGCAACAATATAATTTAGAATTCAAGACGGCTAGTAGGGAAAGCTCTCCACGTCCATATAACAATGTCAACATAGTCTCTGTTAAAGATGATTTTAAACCCAAGTAGAAATCACCAAGCATATTCACCTAAGAAACTGGTCACTGGTGGTCCCACAGTGCATAAAAGAGTTTGCTATAACGGTTGCTGTGTGACATACAGAATTCCGTACTGCATCCTATGAAAACAAATATAGATTTTTTTGTTTTTTAATCATAGGCAAAGTATTTATACAGGCATATGCTCATACACACAGTCAAAGCTCCTATTTTGCCATTTCTCTTCAGCATCTTGTCCAAGGTCTCTAATGTGTTGGGGTAAGCTAAGGAATGGTGCCATACCTTTTCTGGTCTGCACCTCTGACAGTTACCAAATAATCTGTTTATTTTTAATAAAACTATATTATAAAACCTACCTTCAAATTGTCATAAATGTAAATTACGTGACAATGTATCTTTTTGCCATTTGTAAAAACTCTATAAAAAGTTTCAAAAAGCACTACTATAGCCAGACTCAATGGCTCACACCTGCAATCTTAGCACTTTGGGAGGCCAAGGCAGGAGGACTGCTTGAGCTCAGGAATTTGAGACCATCCTAGGTGACACAGCAAGACCTAGTCTTACTATAAGAAATAAAACAATTAGCCAGCTGTGGCAACACATGCCTGTAGTCCCAGCTACTTAGGAGGCTGAGGCAAAAGGATTGCCTGAGCCCAGGAAGTTGAGTCTGCAATGAGCCATGGTCGTGCCACTGCACTCCAGCCTGGGCAACAGAGTGAGGCCTCAAATTTAAAAAAAAAAAAAAAAAAGTATTATTATACAACTCTTTAGTCACTGAATAGTTTATGGCTATTAAAAAAAAAGAATAAATGACTTTGGGAAGGGGTATTAGGTAAATAAGAGAGGGAAGGGAGAAAGGTTTTTCATGTTATGTACCTTTTTATAGTAAAACACTTTTTTAACCAAATATATTACCTGTTCAAAAATTAAAATTAATATTAATAATTGTTAGGATGAGTATCTCAACAAAGGCTGCAACTAGTTAAGAATATCTGCTCTCAAGGGGTTCATGGTTCAGTGGGAAATATAGACATATAAACTATATTAATATTCTGATTGTGCTATTTGTCCATTGCTACATGTATACATTAAGATAAAAAATGAAAAAAAAGAATTCACTAAATTTTCTAACAAGAGACTAACATAACAACAGGAGAGCAATCATTGCTAATTCCATTCCCTTTCCAATAAGTTCAAGAGGTCTACTAATTGTTATTTTTACAAAAACTTAAATACTTATTTCCTTAATCAGGAATGCAATACAACAAAGTATTCGACAAGAAATACATATAAGTACTTACATTCATCAAAGAAATAAATATAAGAAAATACCTCCATTGTAGATGAATTTCCTACCTTTGTGTTCTTTAGAATCATGAGGTCTGTGTTATTGTTTCGTATTAAGAACTGCAAATGTAACTCAATAGCCATTTCACCACTTAAAATTTTAATCATTTTCAAAGTCTGGTCCTTGGGCTCTGGACTCTGCCAAAGTAAAAAATGAAAACTCATATATAAAGTTTTTGAAATCTACTAAGGTCAACTTTATTTCATCAGTCCTAAACCAGTAAAATTCAAGCAGTCCATATACACAACAAAAGACATACTTTAATCACAGGATGTAGAAAACTCAATTAATTGTCATTTATTTGGAGAGGAAGAATAATTTATTTCTTTATTAGATGTCACTAAGATATGACAAAAGCTTGATGGAAGAATATAATTCAAATCCAACAAGCTTCCAATGTAAAATATTTTAATATTAAAAAAACTAGAAAAAAATAATTATACCTCTTCAAACTGGAACTGAAAAAAATATTCCTGATGACATGCAGGAAAATTACTTTATCAGAGTTAAATTATACTTTAGATGAGAAACTCTCTACTCAAAATTGAGAAAATTTAAAGTATCTTTAATCAACACACATATATGATCTCATGAACTACCAAGCCACCAACACAATTCCATCCAGGTAAAGAACACATGAATTTACACATCTGATCATTAGAAACCAAAAGTCCTAATGGATTAAGTATTTACAACCAACGGACCACTACTCTAATATTTACCCTACCCTTCCATACACCACAAACATTAAAAACAAACCTGCAGGGGCATGTGGGAGGGGAGGGCAGGGAAAAAAGCAAAACGAAAAGTAACCTGCCTCCTATATAGTCATCATTTATTAGAGACCATGATTTTGTCTCACCTGTGACAGGTAATTTGAAGTTATTTTAGACAGAGATTATTCTTTGGTAAGGAACTGAGGATTGGATTTCTTCTAAGTGCTTTTTTGAACCAATTTTTAAAATTTTAGTTTTTATAGAAAATCCCTTTTTATAAAATAACTTTGGTATCAAACTTTATAATAAACTTTCATAAAAGTAGATATACAACACATACTGGAAAGAATTGACAATATACTGTGGGGATACATGTTAGGTGGTAATCTCAACTTCAAAAAGTATACTCACTGCTTCTGGTGTCTTTCCTACAAGTGCACTGCCTGCCTTTTCTTCTGTTTCCATTGAGTCACTAAAATGAAGAAAAGCAACAATCAATAATCCTATAAATCTTTTCTGAATAGAATGTGCTGACAATTTGTTTATACCACAGATTTGAACCATGTTCAAATAAAATATTTTGCAAGCAAATGTTTACTTCATACGTATTACCATTAAAAAAAAAAATTCTAGGCATCTCTAAGATAGAGGCAACCTAGTCATTGAATTTCTCCCAAATAAATTCATAAAAACATGCAAAGCAACTAGGTTAGCAAAATCCATGATAAATACAACAAGAACAGGTGATAAAATTTCCCTCTCACTCCCAAAACATGGTCAGGTGGAGAAAAACCACCACTAGCTACAAAATCAGTTTGAAATGATGTAACTAGGGCCCTAACTTCTCTTAAAACTAACCAGCCAACACTCCCTCCTAGGTGAAAGCAATATCATGAAGAAAAAATACTGGGCAAAGGAAACTGAGCCGGGAGACCTCAGAACAAAAGCCACCATTTTGTTTAACATTCCACAAACACAACATAAGAGAAAGTTCTAGAGAGTGGTGAAAAGAGAAAAACTATCGTAAACAAGGTTTCCCTGTAAAAAGTTCAGAAAAACTAATCAGTAAAAATAAGCCACAGAAAAGGATCAAAGTAAAACCCACAAAACACTATAAGAAAAAAATTATTTCAAAAGAGGTGAACGACATTAAGAAAATGAAACAAAATATATAAGAATACTACATATTAGAATTAGAAAATCTCAGAAATTAACATGATAGAACTAGGGAAAAATTAGAAATAAAAGAGAAAAATAAGCATTTCAGAAGTGAATATTAACTCAAAAGGAGCATGTGAGCAAATAAACACAACATATATGCCTTAAGAAAAGGAGAAGGCAAGAAAAAAAGAAAATTTGTTAAATCAAAAATAAATAAATAAATGCTATCCCCTTAAGATCAGGAACAAAGGAAGAATGTTGCCTCTTATCACTTCCATTCTATAATGTTTTGGGAATCCTAGCCAATGTAGAAAAATAAGGGAAAAGGTGTAACGATTAGAAAGGAAGAAGTAGAATAATCTCTACTCCCAGATAACAAGATTCCTATGAAGAAGATTCTATAAAAGGATCGATTTTTAAAAAAATTTACTAAAGCTATTAAGTGACTTAAGCAAGGTCACAGAATTCAATATTGATATAAAAAACCAACTGTATTTCTATATACTACTACAAAAATACGGAAATAGAAATTTTAAAATACTGCTTAACAAGAGTATCAAAAAATAAATTATACTTAGGAATAGAAGGAAATTAATCTAAGGAAAGATGTACAAAATCTCTGCGCTAAGATCTATAGAACATTGCTGGGAAAAGAATAAAGAAAATCTGAGTAAAGAAAAACATGATGTTCCTGGATTATAAGATTCAATATTGTCAGGATTTCAACATGCCCCAAAGTAAAGATACGCTACATAATCCCAGTTAGAATCCCCAAAGACTAAACAGAAATGCAAAAGAACTGCAATAGCCAAAATAATCTTGAAAAGAAAATAATCAAAGCTGAAGGTCTTACATTACCTGATTGCAAGATTTACCATAAGCTTTAGTAATAGAGAAAGTGGTATGGATATAAAGAAAGAGAAAAATGGGCATACCTGTATATTATTGCCTTTTGAGCATGTCTTTTGGTGCCATTTTTCCAGCAGCATGTGATCACTTCATGTCTGTGTTACCTTTTGGTAATTCTCACCTTATTTCATTATAATTATATCAACGTTTTCATTATTATTATATCTATGTTAATCTGTGATCAGTGATCTTTGAAGTTACCACTGTAATTGTTCTGGGGTGCCACAATTGCAGATGCGGTGAAAATAGCAAGAGAACTAGAATTAGAAGTAGAGCCTGAAGATGTGCCTAAATTGCTACAATCTCATGATAAAAGTTGAATGGCTAAGGAAAGTGGTTTCTTGAGATGAAACTACTCCTAGTGACAATAACAGATTTAGAATATTTCATTAACTTAGTTGACAAAACAGCGGCAGAGTTTGAGAGGACTGACTGACTGACTCCTATCCTGAAAGATGTTCTATTGTGGGTAAAATGCTATCAAACAGTATTGCATGCTACAGAGAAATATTTTGTAAAAGGAAGAGTTAATCAACGTAACAAAAACTTCACTGCTGTCTTATTTTATGAAATTGCCATAGCCTAGCCAGGCGTGGTGGCATAAATCTGTAGTTCCAGCTACTTGGAAAGCTGAGGCAGAAGGATCGCCTAAGTCACTGCACTTCAGCCTGGACGACAAAGAGACTCTAACTCAAAAAAAAAAAAGAAATTGCCACAGCCACCCCAACTTTCAGCAATCACCACCCTAATCAGTCTGCAGCCATCAACACTGAGACAAGACCCTTCACTGCAAAAAAATTAAGATGTGCTAAAGGTTCAGATGATCATTAGCATTTTAAAGCTATAAAGTATTTTAAACTAAGGCATACACAATTTTTTTAAACACCTAATGCTACTGCACACTTAATAAATCACTGTATAGGGCAAACATAACTTTTATATGCACAGGGAAACCAAAAACTCCATGTGACTCATTGTGATATTCACTTTATTGTGGTGCTTTGGAACCCACAATATTGCCAAGGTACGTCTTTAGATCAATGGAAAAGAACAAAAAAAAAATTGGTGAACATATAAACGTGGTAAATTGATTTTTGTCAAAGACTCAAAAGCCATTTAACTGGAACAGGACTGTCTTTTAAACCAAAGGTGATGGAACAATTAGATATCTATATGGGAAGAAAAATCATTTACTCTTATCTCAAACTATACACAAAAAGTTAAGCTGAGATCTACCATAGACCTAAATATAAAACTATATAGCATAGTTTCTAAAAGAAAGTATACCAAGATTCTTTATAACCATGAGGCTTACAAAAACTTAATTTTTTTTGTAGAACATGGTCTCATTTTGTTGCCCTGGCTTGTCTCAAACTCCTGGTTTCAATTCACCCACCTCAGCCTCCCAAAGCACTGGAATTACAGGTGTGAGCCACCACGCCTCTTCTGGCAAAGAATTTCTTAGGTGGAGCCCCAGAATGGAAAGTTGGATTAATAAAAATAAAAAGTTATGTTCATAAAAAGACAACATTAAGAAAATTAAAAGATAAACCAAAACTAGGAGAAAATATTCATCACATATATATCTGACAAATGACTTCAATTACAATCACAATGAAAGCCAGGCATAGCTGCCCACACTTGTAGTCCCAGCTATTTGAGAGGCTGAGGTAGGAGAATCACTTGAGCCCAAGAGTTGAAGGCTACAGTGTGCTATGACTGTGCCTCTGAGCCCTATTGTGGGCAACATAGTGAAGTCTTATCTCTAAAACAAAAAGAAGAAAAAAGAAAAAAGGAAAGAGAAAATCACAATGAAACATCACTTTACACCACTAGAAGGAGTAATATTAAAAAGATGGGTAGGAGTTGGGAGCAGGGAGGGTAAACAAACAAACAAACAAACAAACAAAAAAAGATGGGTAACATCAAATGTTGGGAAAGATGCATAAAGAACAATTGGAATGGTCAGAATTGTTAGTGAGAAAGTAAAGGTACAACGCTGGAAAAGTTCAGCAGTTTCTTACCAAGTTAAACATATACTCTGTGATCCTAGGTCTATACCCAAGAGAAATAAAAACATCAGTCTACAAAAAGCCTTGTACAAGAATGTTCAAAGCAGCTTCAGAACCAACAAGCAGACACAATTCAAATATCCATCAGTAGAAGAATGGATAAACAAATTATAATATATCATATAATGAAATGCTTACTCAGCAATAAAAAAATAAACGGCCACTGATTCACTCAATATCACTGATTTATACTGTAGACAGTATCCTGAGTGAAAAAAGCCAAAACCAGAAGAATACATGCTCTATAATTTCATTTTTATGAAGCTCACAAACTGACAAAACTAACCTATGGTGACAGATCAAAACAGTACTTGGGGGAAGGTGACTGCAAAGGGTACAAAAATAATTTCCGAGATAACAAAGGTATTGGTAATGTGGGTGTTTATATGTCAAAACGAATTGAACTGTATTCTTAAGATACGTGTATTTTACTGTAGTTGAATGATTAGTCAAATTGAAGCAGAAAAATATTCAAAAGAAGGTGATAAATACAGAAGATGGGTTAGGAAGAGCCAACATCCCTCTAACAGGAGGCCTCCAAAGAAGAAAAATAAAGCAAGGGAACAAAACAAATAATAACAACTAAAACTCAAGAAAACCTTGGTGAGTCAGGAATATTTCTGGTGAATTTGAGGACCAGCAACAAGGTCAGTAAGGTTTGAAGGTAGTAAAAAAGGAAGAAAAGAGACTACATAAGAGGTATGGTGAGGCCAGATCATGTACGGCTTTGTAGGTTACTTTCAGGACTTAGGATTTTATGTGAAATGTATTTGGAAGGTTCTGGAGGTTGAGAAGAGAGTGTTATCTTGTTTAGATTTCAGAAGAATGATACTCACTACTGTGTGGACAGTTTTAGAAGGAAAATAAGCAGGTAACAAATATTTTTAATAAGTGGTCTAAATGTGTAAAAAAAAAATACCAAAAATTTTTTTAAAAATTTAATACTATATCAATTTGAATGGAAGACAAATTCCTACCGTATTAGAAATCTGTGTATTTAGTTAATAAAAGCAGAAACAGCTGAGAATGTTTCTTAATTTCCACATGTTTAACTCAGATATACATAACCCAAATGTCTAAAAAGTAGCTCACCTATCTCATGTGAGATTTTTAATTTACTTGCATAGCATACATGCTGTCTGGTAGGCCTTCCCTTTCCAGAAGGGTCCATTTCTTTGGCTTTCCTTACTGTGTCTAGCCAAGTGCAAAGCAGAGAACTAGCCTACTAAGACTTTACAATCTATGAAAGCTAATATTTACTTAGAATATTCTAACTATTCCTAAATGGGTAGGTAATATTTACTTAGAATATTCTAACTATTCCCCAAATGAAATAAAGATTGTTAAATTAGTTCTGATACAGAAAAAAGATACTTCTACCTGTCTTTCTCTGATCCTGGAACAGTACCCGTATTGGTGGATCCAGGCACAGAAGCAATGGGAGTGCCAACAGTTCGAAGATTCTGGATTACAGATGACAAAAACTGCTGGCTAGCACTTTCATACAAGTCAAAACAAATCTGATATGCCATCAGGAGGTTGTCTTCCTTTACCAGTTTTTCTAAGATATCACTCACAGCCTGAGGATCATCTAAGAAAATTAAGCACTGAAATGAAAATAAAGAACAATTATACAATAATTGAAGGAAGACAATCAACAATATAGGAAACCATAAAATAAGTACAGGCAAACTAGGGCAGACTATCTAGTCTTGCACTCTATTTCTAAACCTAACAATAGATGAAGTTTTCCTGAAAATGACATATGCCTTCTAGAAAAAAATCCATATGACTTATATTTACAACTCTTAATGTTGTGCCTGGTAATTAGCAGTAATTAACACTGGTTGCTGAATGAATCCTGGCTTCTTGAAATCTTATCTGTAACTTATCCCAAGTGCTTCTTAACTTGTATTTTCTGCCTTACCATATATCATGGGAGTCATTTATTCATTCAATGTACACTGTATTGTTCTGGGTCAAGACAAGAGATATTAAAGTTATCATTTTGAAGCATTTCTCTTATTACTCTTATGATCTGTCATATGTTTTACAAAATTATCCAATAAAGTTAGAATTTTTTTTAAAAAACTCAATTCAAAACTGATGGGAGGGGAGTGGGGAAGTGGGACTGGCAGTAGTGGGACTCTGCCTGGGGAAGGGGGGACACACCTCATCAACAAGGGTAACTGCATAATGAACATTTGTATAACTAACCCTGAATTGTACCCTACATCTTCAAAATAAAAAAAATTAAAAGTTAAAGGAAAAAAAACCACCTCAATTTAAACTTTCTTGTTCCCTTAGGCAACAAGTAACTCAACTTCAAAATAAACACATTAATCAAAGTCATTATAAATTAAGAACAGGAAATAATACAAAAATACCCAATAATCGGGGAAAAATTAAGTAAGGCAAAGTACATACACTGGATGACTAATACACAATCAAAAAAGAGTTAGAAGTTTGTGAAGAGTTAGAACATGGAAGAATGTTAGGTTGAAGGCTATAAGTAATTGACGCTATTTGTCTCCAGGGAAGGAAACTTCATAGGAGGAAAAGAATAGGAAGACTTTTCATTGTATACCCCATGGTTCTTTTTAAATTTTAAATTATGTGAATGCACCCTTTCAAAAAATTTTTTAAATGTACAATAATTTTTTTTTTAATTATGAAAGGAGAAGCAACAAAGCAGTTTAAATAAAACTGCCTCTTAGGAATAAAACTAAAATGCAGAGAGGAAGAGGGCAGGCAACTACTATTTTTTTCATTTTTTTTTTAGACCTATTAAAAATTATTTAAAAACAAACAAAACTCCAAAACCCTGCAGGGAGAAAACTGAAAGAAAATATACTATTAAATGCTAAATTGACTTTGGGTGATTCTGTAGATATTTTTTCCTTCAAGCAATTTCTGTCTCAAACTCGCTTTAAAAAACATTGAGTTTTTTTCTCTTTTTTTTTTTTCTTTCTTTCTTTTTTTTTAAGAGACAGGGTCTCACTTTGCTGCCCAGGCGAGAGAACAGTGGCACGATCAGAGCTCACCGCAGCCCTGAACTCCTGGTCTCAAGTAATCCTCCCACCTCAGCCTCCTGAGGTGCTGAGACTTGCTTTGTTGCCCAGGTTGGTCTCGAAATCCTGGCCTCAAGGGATCCTCCTGCCTTGGCCTCCTACCATGCTGGGATTACAAGCGTGAGTCACCATGCCTAGCCTAAAAGCATTGTAAAAACAGTGTTTTATCTAAATTTTTCAAAAGTATAGAGGATAAAAATACACTAAACATTTAAATATCCTTTTTGTATCTCTTCATATATAAATATACCCAAATGTTTATTTAGTGTGTTTGGGTAAAGAAACTATATATAATTTTTATATTTTTAATTCTTTTTAGAATGACATAGTATAGCATAGGTACTGTTTTTATCTTCTCTTATAACTTGTTTCTAAAATTTTCTTAAAGGTTTGGATTGTTTTCAAAATGAAAAAGAACACATAAAATGCATTATAACAAAATAGCTTTTTAGTGTTGTGAGATTCTTACCAACAAAAAGGAATATAAGTCACATACCTTATCTTCATAGGGCTGTTGTAAAGATCAACTGAGATATACATATGAAGCCATTATGGTAACGTAATACAATAAAATGTCATGTGGTATAATGCAGCCCAGCACAATGTAGAGCAATGTAATGGTATATAATGTAATTACCTGACAAACATTGATGAAATCAGGTTTCTCCAAGTTCATGTAGATTTTAACTAGAACTCTTAGTACTTTATTCCGAAACTGTTTATTCTGCATTAAAGACATGCAGAGCTTGAGGCTATAAGCTAACATTCCTGGGACATCATTCTGAAAGAGATCATTTAATCTGGTTATTGAAATGTTATGTTTATTTAAAACTTGAATTATTTTAATCTAACTTCTTTAGTCAACCTAGGCAGCCAGTGATTAAAACCTCTTAAACAATAAAAACTTTAAATATCTTAACTATTTTAGGTGAAAATCTTAAAAGAAGAACTACATATGTCCATATCTTCATGAAAAAGATGCACTGAAAACAATATTGTGATCACTCAGGATCATCACTATATGAACAAAGTATACTACAATAGAGTGAAGTTGTTAATACTTATAAAAAAGATATGTACAACTGTCCATATATTGAATGGCTATGCTTTTCAATTGTGTCTGTTGAAGTCTTTCTGCCTCCTCCCTTGCTACTAGACTCCGTCATGACTTACTGTCTATACTCATTTGCCAGCCAGGAAACATGTGGCAGAACTGTCCACAGCTGAGTGACTCAGGCATTGAACACTTACATCAATCTAGTGCTTTTCCTATGAGGAAACTTTGAACTAGAGTTTATGTGTTTACCTTGTGGTTCTCAAAATCACCCCCAATAGTTGAGATACCACCCTATAAAAGTTCTTCAACACAAACATACTGAAAGCTACATGAGTGTTTCTCAAAAAGTAAGTTGTGACTTCCCAATGTGTAACAAAATCAACTTAATGACTTAGAATTTTTAAAAAAACTGAAATACAATTTAAATATTAGAGTTATATCACAAGAGGTAAGGGCAGATATTATTTCATATAACTTAAGTTATAGCCATATGTGCACCGGGATACAAAGTAAGGTACACTTCTTACTTTGCTTTTTAAGAAAAACAAAAGACATTTGTCACTCCTTTACCTTACATACTTGTTTGACTGCTTGTTTCCTCTAGATTTCCCCAATGAACTGTTCTATTCGGTCAGAAACTTTGTTGGTCTTGTTTGCCACTACAGCAGAAACCACCCTTATCCAAGGGACATATGTGCTAAGACCTCTAGTGGATGGCTGAAACCTACGGTAGTACCAAATCCTATATATACTATGCATGAGTTTCTTTTTCCTTCTTCACAATTTTAAGAAGATCTGTTCTGACATCAGAAATATACAGGGCTCCATGAGATTAACAACAGAACTGTTCCCAGTTCCTGGGATCGACAGAAACAAACAAGTGATAGTTTTCTTTGCAAACAAGTAATAGTTGAGCTGAGATCTAAATCATGAGCAGAAATGAAGCAGGTCAAGAAAGGAATGGAAAAAAATTTTGGCAGGGGGAATGGGGCTAGGTTCATCTAGGAGATAAGAAGAGGTCAAAATGGTTGGAGTGTAGAGAGCTAGCTCATGGAGAGAAATAGCAAACTCATGAAGCAAAGTGGGCCTGCAGATCAATGTTCGTTTAACTTTGCCTTGCACCTTTCTGACTTTTGTTGGTGACTTACACTTGTCTTAATTATTGCAAAACACCCCCAAACTAGGAATCTAGTTTGTAGTTTTAACCTTAAAAAAATGCATCAAAATAATAGTTTATTTCTATAGTCTTCTTAAAAAGTTATTAATACAACTTCCCCATGCAAGATTTAAAGGAATAAAGAAATGTGGTAAGATAAAAGCAGATAGTCTATGAACATAAAACACATTTATATATGAGCCAAGGTTCATAAATAAATATAAAAATAAAACATTTGGCAAAAGAGCACCTTATAATTTCTAAATTAGATTTTCTTTTTACTACCCATCAGAATTTCGGTCTAAATAACTTGCTTTGCTGATGCCCCAACAACAATCTCTAAAATGACTTCCTTTACTTACCGACTCCAGTATGGTCTTCTCAAAGATGTCTAGTCTTCGTGTTTCCAAAGCAATGCCAATAGCCTGCTTATACTTGTGATCATCTAGACATCTCTGGAACATTTTATTCACAATGCCTTCCAATCTCTGGTCAATTGGTTTTTTTTCTCCTTCAGGCAAATCTGCATTTTCCACACACTGTTTGGTGTAGTGATCAATGCATTTTGCTATAGAGAAAATAAAATACCTCTGATTACCTTGTAAATTGGACTAAACTCTCAGAAAAACAACTGCATTTATAATCACATACTTTATGGGATGACACCAATCAGTAAGCAAACTTTGAAATGCCAGAACTTATACATTCAAGTTAATATTACTCTCTTCATAATGATTACACTGGAGGATAATACACCAATTCCAATAAAGCTGACATTATTCAAAACATTTCCATCAGCCAGGTGTGGTGGCAGGTGACTGTATTCTCAGCTACTCAGGAGGCTGAGTTGGGAGGATCACTAGTGCCCAGGAATTCAAGGCCAGCCCGGGTAACATAGCAAGACCTTGTCTCTTAAAAAAAAAAAAAAAAAGTTTCTATCTTGTTTCTTTATTGTTACTTTATTTTAATCAAAGCTATAATACTCTACCTGATTGTTATTCAAAAGAGTTGCCTAACAAACAGTTGCTGTTTTACTTTTACAAAACAAACATTTGCTATTATTGAGGATATTTAAAAAGGCCTATTATAGCAATTAGCACATAGCAATATATTAGACTTCTTCACATTAATGAAACTATTAGCACCTTGAGATTAAGGACTGTTTAAATCATCTTTGTAGAACAACGGTGAATTGAACTGAAATGTGCCACAGGTTTGAAAGATAATTCCCAAGATTTCCCAAAATTTTTCCAGCAATTGTAGCAGATCAGTTGAAAAACAGTCATGTACTAACAATAGGGACATACTCTGAAAATGCATTATTAGGCAATGTTATTGTTGTGTGAACACCATGGAGTGTACTTTTACACACCTAGGCGGTGTAGCTTATTATATACCTAGGCTATACGGTATGGGCTATTGCTCCCAGACTACAAACCTGTAAAGTATGTTACTGAACTGCATACTGCAGGCAATTGTAATACAATGCTAAATAGATATGTGTCTGAACATATCTAAATATAGAAAAGGTACAATAAAAATATGCTATTATGTGGCACATGACTATATTTGTTGTCTCAATGTGAGGTAGTGTGTCTGAAAATTCATGCAATAATGTATGTGCAAAATCTGGCTTACATATTTCACAATGATTTGGGTGGATGGGGGGGTGACATACTGAAGGATATCAATAGTACATCTGCTAAGAAACACCGTTTGTTTGCAACATAGTTATATTTCTTTGTAATCACACCTTAAACTTTCTAGGTACAACCAAAAAAGGGGCATTTCCCTCAGCCTTCCACCTTCATAAAGAAGATAAATAGCCACCCAAGGGGAATGACATATACACTAGTTATCCTCTCCATAATTCACTGGTTTCTCTCTCTCTTTCAAGGAGAAATAAATCTTGTCCTATTTATTAGTTGACAAGATAAAACAGTTGAAAACTATAGCTCCAGGAAAAAAAAAATAACTTGAACTAGCATAAATAGTTGTTGGCCCACTTGATAACCCATGTTAAATGCATATGTAGTTTGAAGGAAAGCATGAATTTTATAAACTGGAATATATGCCATTCAGGAAGAACCATGAAGGTTCAGGTTCTTAATAAGAACAAAGTGGCAGTTACAAAACAGACCTTAAATAATTCCAGCTGTAGAAAACGTTCACTAGGCTCTAATATGAGCGTTTTGAACAAACTACAGTTAAGTGAGGAAACATCACCCCTACCTCATCAGAGAGGAACTACAGAATTAGAACATGTGGGGAATTTTCCTTAGATTACTTCAGCTGAAGGGAAAAAAAGTACCTCCCAGGTTTCAAATGAGATCTATGCTCTCATTCACCATGTGATGTGTATGCTTGTCATAAGTATATCCCAGGTTTATGTTACAATTAAAACCTAGCTCCCAGCTGAAGTCTTATTATTAATGGGAAATTTACTAGTCTTAAATTTTCTGGAGGTACTGTTTATGATATTCAGTAAGATCCTAGGAAGTCTTTTCCAAATTCTATATTGTATACTCCCTTACGAATCTCATTGACATTTTAAAAAAATGTACCTATGTGACTAGAAGGGTGAACTCTACTTTTACACAAAGATGCAAACAGACCTGGTCTACTGATCAAAAATCACCTTCTACAAGCTAAGATGATACAGCATTCAGAGAAAGGGAAGATATCTACTACCGCACAGCACTTTATACCAACAGTTCTGTTTAAAAGCACATTTGTAGGCCGGGTACAGTGGCTCAAGCCTGCAAAAACAGCACTTTGGGAAGCCGAGGCGAGAGGACTGCCTGAGCCCAGGGGTTCAAGACTAGCCTGGGCAACTTGTTAAGACCTCATTTTTAGAAATAAATTAAAAATTAAGCCAGGCATGGTAACGCATGCCTGTAGATCCAGCTACTTGGAAGGCTGAGGTGGAAGGATCGCCCGAGCCCAGCAGATCGAGGCTGTGGTGGCTGTGAGCATGCCACTGCACTCCAACCTGGGCAACAGAGTGAGACTACAACTCAAAAATAAATAAATAAAAATAAATAAATAAATAAATAAAAGCACATTTGTAAAATGGTGGCAATGTAAGCACTTGCAGACCAGAAAAAAATTATCAATATACATTGAAAAAAATTCATCAAATAGTACTAAAGAGATAAGTGTACTTCATCCCCCACTTCTGGTTTAATGTGAAGAAAGTGCTCTAGTTTCAAATGATATAGTCTATTCTTTAAAACAGGGTCCCCAACCCCTAGGCCAAGGACCACAGGAACCAGGCTGCACAGCAGGAGATGAGTGGTGAGCATAGCTCCATCTTACATCAGATCAGCAGCGGCATTAGATTCTCACAGAAGCGCGAACCCTATTGTGAACTCTGCATGCAAGGGATCTAGGTTGTGTGCTTTTTATGAGAACCTAATGCCTGATGATCTGAGATGGACCTGGGGCAGTGACTATCAGTGAGGTTTGACTGCACATCTTTCCGCCCCATCTGTGGAAAAACTGTCTTCCATGAAACCAGTCCATGATGCCAAAAAGGTTGGAGACCGCTGCTTTAAAACCATCAATTTGAGCTTTGGCCCCCTTCTCTACCTTGGGAAGGTGAATCTCCTCTCTCTCGCTCTAATTTACTTTCTAAATGAACTATATTTTTCCAATCTAAAAACAAAACAAAACAAAACAAAAAAAAATCCCATCAGTTCTTCCCATAGTATTCACAGATGAAATGCCTAATTCAATGAGTTCCCAACAGTAATAAAGTTACTTGGAACATTTTCCTATCACCCCAGCAAGAATTTTTAAAATGTGAACACAGAATCCTAGGGGCATTTGAAAGTACCTCTTTCAACCAACTTGTGCAGCACTTCCCAACTTCAGAAAGAGAATGCCAACTTTCTTCTTGTAAAAGTTCAGGTGAATAATGCAGATCTCTTCTTAATCAGCAATGTAAAATATCCATATTGTACACTCTTGACAGACATGCCCCTGAGCTCTTATTAACTATGATCCAAAGCCTGATTCATATGTCATAAAGACATTTCTCCCTTCTTTCATCTACTAGATTAGGAGTTTTCAAGCATTTTTTTAGTTACAAAATCTTTGAGCAAAATCTTACGAACATTGTTTGAACTTATAATTGGCTGAAATATGAGATGAAGCCAAAGCCTTGCCTGTGTGTTACTTCCTCGCTTCAAAAATACACAAATAAGAAAACAATGGTTACTAGTAGAAATAATATGAGAGTGTTAGAGTAAACCTGGATTTTAAATTCTGACCCTCTTATTTAGTAGCCATCTCAAAACCCATGTTTCCTCATTTGTAAAACAGGGTTAGCTCCTTCCTCATAGGGTAGTTGTGGGAAAAAACCATGACAGAGTGACTAGCATCGTGTCTAGCACAACGGAGATATTCAATGATTTCTTGGACTAGAAACAACTACATAAATTGATATAATTTCATGTTACTCATAATAATCCGATTTAATCTTTTCATCTAGCAGTAAGCTTATGAGTTAGGGATAATCATAACTACTGAGATAACTAGCACTTGGTTGGAGGGAAGATCTAAGATGTTAGCCTGCATAAAATTATCATAGAAAGATCATGAACTTCCAGCTAAAATGAAATTTGGCTACATCAAATTCAGGGGAAAAAAATGCTATATACCCCAGAGTAAGAGAGAGGCCGACAAGACAAAGCCTTACCAGATGGAAGATAATTACCTATAATAGTCTCCACATATTCAGAGTTATCATTGACATTGAAGAGGTCACCTGCTCCGAGGGCATAATTCAGAGACTCCTCAAAAGCCCCCAGGTGATAAAATACTTTAGATGCTACTAAGGCTGCAAACTGCCGGCTCCGGAAACCTTCATCTTCATACAAGACTTCTCTGAAAGAAATTGGGAAGTATAGGCCTGGTTCAAACTGTGATTTTCTTTAAAAATTCAAAATGTAAATATTCAAGCCACAAATTAGCAACAGCAAATTTCTAAATAATTAATAAGCTACAAGACCCATATCCACAAAGTTGACCCACCTTATTCCAACTTATAAAAATAATTGCTTACATTTTGTCAACAGATTCAGAAATTTCTGCCCAGAAGTCATTGACAACTGCATTCAATTTGTGTAGTGCAAATTCCTGCAAAAGATAAAACCAAAACTCTATTTTGAGGTAGACTTAACATTATACTTCCCTTATAAAAAAGTTTCCAACAAATCAATAGCCAAATCCTCAGTAATATTTCCTAAAACTTTTAATCTATGAAACAGAAACATTTACCAACTTATACTTTCTCTTGGGTTTACACAATTCTTTTCTGTTTTCAATCATAAAACATCAGACATCATAATGTCATTCCTTATTATAATAAAGATTTCTCACCTTTCATTGTATTAGATTGACTCTAGGTTGCTAGTTTAGATGTAATAAACTCAGGTTTCTATAGCTACTTTAAGTGCATTTCAAATTTCCATCAAATAACTTTAAATATGTGAAACAGAAGAAAACAACTTTTTGTACTTTCTGTTGAAAAAGAGAGTAGGGGATTATTCAAGTGCCATATTGAAGTTTATTTGCCTTAGTTTTGTTAAACTCAAGGGAAACCAACTGTGATTGGCAAAATACTATCCACTCTAGCTAGATTTTAATGACTGGGTTCAAGCTGAGTAGGATACCTACTTTAAATGATGGAAGATTTATAGATATCACTAAATTCAGAAAGCTTTACAGTATTTATACTAAGCCTAGTTACTTTTTCTTAAACTCATACCTTAAGCTGTGGTTCTTCTTCATCCAGAAGAGAAATAATTCCAGCTATAAGACAAAAGGTATATCATGATTATGAAATATATGCTCACTAAGATGGAAATGAACGGCTAGTTAAAAATATAAAATGGTTAGAAAAAAATAAGTTTTTTTTTTTTACAGGGGGGTGATTCACTAGGGAAATGATTATTTTTCTTTAAAACTGTAAAGGTTTATACAATATTTTGAAGTTTAAGACAACCATGTTAGCAAACCCTCATAACACCACAAATCATAATTTACCTAATTCAATGGTTTTCAAAGTGTGGTCCCTGGGCCAACAGCATTAGCATTACCTGGGAACTTGTTAGAAATATAAATTCTTGGCCCTATCCAATCCTACTGAATCAGAATTCATGGGGCTGGGGCCCAGTAACAAGGCTATAGCCTTCCCTGTGATTCTTTTGCTCACTGTAGTTTGAGAATCACTAGCCTGATTTACTAACCAAAATGAGAAATTTTCCCATACAATTTTAGAATGAAATTGTTCATAGAAATAAAGTTATAAAATTATTTACCAAAAGGGGAAAAAAAAAAAGAATGTTTAGTCATTAACTCAATCGGGTGAAATATTTCAATTAAGGCATCTTCTTCTTATCACAAGTAACTAGAAGGTTTTACTAAATAATGAGCAATTTTACTCCTTCTGAATTCAATTACCCAAGCACAGTGTTTCCCATATGCCTGCTCTTAGCCCCAAGGTGATACCACTAACATAGGGGAATAAAAGAAATAACTGTCCTCACCAAAAGAAATTACCTTGAAATATCATATGTCCAAAGGATTATTGGAAAAAAATATATAGGATACTGCTGTCCTTAGATCAGAAAGGAAACTAAACTATCTCTCAAATGTTTTCTATGTGGGCCTTAAAGTCATTCTGAAACATTAGTTAAAACTGATTTGGCTGAGGCGGAAGGATCACCTAAGCCCAGCAAATTGAGGCTGCAGTGGCCGTGCGCATGCCACTGCATTCCAGCCTGGGCAACAAGAGTGACACTCCAACTCAAAAACAAAACAAAACAAAACTGTTTTGGTTAAAAACTGTCAAGGCAACTTTAGTTAGATGTAGCCATTTATAGTTTGCCAAATAGTTTAAGCAGTCTTTAGGGAGCCATACTGGAAAGGATTCAAATTTTTACCAAGCAAAACTAGGACATACAACTATCTCAAAAGCTGAAGAGCAGATAAAAAGAACTTCTCGGTACTCTAGGTTGGTATGACAAGCCTAGAACAGACAGCACGGAGAACAGATAAATTAAAAAATTCAGTCAGTGAAAAAATAACATTGCAACCCAGTGATGTGGAGTAGATGATAGACCAGAATACTTTAACTGTACAATAGATGATAAATAACAACACTTAATAGTAAACATGCTACTGGTTACCTATCATTGTTCAATGTTGTGTTTGAATGGCTTTTACCAAAAGAAATGGATTTTTATCTCCTCCAGTTGGTTTCATTTATGACTAATTTATTACACAGTTGTCCTGGATTAGAAAGTTAGCCTTTAGCCGGCGTGACTGCTCATGCCTGTAATCCTAGCATTTTGGGAGGTGGAGACGAGAGGATTACACAAACTAAGGGGTTCGAGATCAGACTGAGCAACATAGCGAGACCCTGTACCTACAATAAATAAAAAAATCAGCCGGGCATGGTGGCGCATGCCTGTGGTTCCAGTTACTTGGAAGGCTGAGGTGGAAGGATTGCCTGAGCCCAGCAGGTCGAGGCTGTGGTGACCATAAGCATGCCATTGCACTCCAGCCTGGGCAACAGAGTGAGACTCCAACTCAAAAAAAACAAAAAACAAAAACAGAAATTAGCCTTTACCAATGAACCAGAACTAAATCAAACACTCTACACACTAATATTTCCCATCTTCAAAACAAAACAGAACTTTCCTCTGGATGAGGGAAGAATCGCCAACAGCTAAAAATTTTTTATGCCATAATAGGAACTCAGCAGATATTGTCTGAAATTGTTAAATCGGACCAAGTGCTATGACTCATGTCTGTAATCCCAGCACTTTGGGAGGCTGAGGTGCAAGGATCATTTGAGGACAGGAGTGTGTGACCAGCCTAGGCAACACAGCAAGACCCAGTATCTACAAAAAAAAAAATTAGCCAGGAGTGGTGGCACACACCTGTGGTCCTAGTTACTTGGGAGACTGTGCTGGGAGGACTACTTGAGCACAGGAGTTCGAAGCTGCAGTGACCTATAATCACACTGTCACACTCCAACTTGGACCCTATCTCTAAGAATAAGTAAATAAATAAAACGATTGAATCAATTTACCACAATATTTGCATACTATTTGTAAATATGCAGGTATGTTCCAGAAGACACAGTTTAAAAGTTGGAAATGGTTGCTTCTGTGGATCAAGATGGGAAGAGTGGGCTGGGAGACTGTTTTAAAGCTTTTTAGCACAACTTTCCTTTTTGTGTCTATATTACATTAAAAAAGAAAACAAAAAAACAAAACACCAACCCACACAACTTCACATCACTCTCCAGTAAGCACCTATCTCTATCTTTCCACTCTCTTTCATGGTCAAGCCTTTCGAAAAAAACCAGCAGTATATGTTAACCTCTTATTTACCACTGTGTTCTTTGTGCCTAGAAAGTACCTGGTGAAAAAAGATTTATTTTTTAAATAAGCTGACTGATAAACTGACTAATCCACACCAGAACCATTAATACTGGCCTGTTTAGTACCTGGGAAAGATTCTAAGCCAACATGAGCCATAGGACAGGAAACAAAGTGACAAAACGCTTGGAGCAGATGACAATCCAATAAACTTAAATGACAATAATAAATATACACTAAAAAATCATCACAGAATCTCAGGGTAAGATTTCAAAAACCATAGTCCTACCATCCTAAAGAGGTTTAAAGTTTATTATATTCCTACCAAGTGCTTTTTCAGCCTCTGCTTTAAAAATTCAAGGGACTGATTAATTGATTTTACTGGCTGATTACTTCATTCAAGATGTACTTAAAACTTCTGCCATGTGCACAGCAGTGTTCTAAGAACTGTGAAAACAACAAGTTCCTGCCCAAAATTCTACTAGGGAGAGAACAGTGATCAGGTAAATGAACAAATAAAGAAATCACAGAATTGTGAAGGCAAGTCAGTCTTTTTTTTTTTGAGTTGAAGTCTCACTCTGCCGCCCAGACTGGAGTGCAGTGGCCGCTCCCGGCCACCGCAGCCTCGACCTGCTGGGCTCCAGCGATCCTTCCGCCTCAGCCTTCCAAGTAGCTGGAACTACAAGTGCGCGCAACCACGCCCGGCTAATTTTCTTTGATTTATTGTAGAGATGAGGTCTCGCCAAGTTGCCCAGGCGGGTATCGAACCTGCGGGCTCAGGCAATTCACTCACCTCAGCCTCCCAAAGTGCGGGATTACAGGCTGAGCTACCGCCGGCCAAATCAGCATATTTTAATTGAGTGGTCAGGGAAGACTAACATTTGGGTTGGGACTAAAGACTGAAAAGCTAAGGGAAAACTTGAAGTCCAGAAAGGCAATAGGATGTGCAAGGGCCCTGAGATAGGAGAGAGAAATCGACACATTCAAGGAACAAAAAGAAGGTCAGTGTGATTAGGCTGTGTGTAGTGAGTGAGGAAAACGGTACTACAAAACAAGGCAGGAATCAGATCATTTAGGTCTTTGGTTAAGAGTATAGATTTTACTCTAAACATAATGGTGGATTTTTAGCAAAGAAGTATCATATGACTAAAGTTTTAAAAAGCATACTCTGACTACAACGAGAAGAATGGACTACATGGAAGTAATGGTGGAAAAACAAAAGTCTTGAGGCTGATAGAGTAACCAAGAGAAGAAGGTGGTTTGGGCCAAGTTAGAAGAAACAGTGGTAATGGATAGATATAAAATAGAGTGAACCTATGGATGGCAAGAAACTTAGGGCTTATCTTTAAGGAGCTCTAATTGGAAAAACTCTTCCTTATACTGAACTAAAACTCATCTTCCAAGCCGCTGTATCCCGTGGGGACAAAAGACTAATTCTAGATACAGATGACAGCTCTTCAAGAGTCTGAAAATAACTACTACGTCTCCCAGCATCTTCGTCAATTTCCTTAACCAATCCTTATAATAATAAAGTTTTGGCTTCTTTATCGTACAGGTTATGGTCTTCTCATCACCAGTGTGTTTACAACACAGTGCTTAAGTGCAGAGTAAGAGGAGAAAAGGGTGTGTAAGCAGGCAAGACAGAAAAGCACCAACGCTGTGGACAGCTACGTGCACATCAACTTGCAGTAAGGAACTAAAAACTCTCCGCTGGAAACGATCGCTACAGCTTATCCCATTTCAAATGTCACTACACGAATCTACCTCTACAAGGGGTCAAGTGTATGACACCTGCTCCGCAGACCCATCAGTTCTTTCTTGAACGCAGTGTATCAACTGGGCACCTAAACTCGAAACCCTAAGTAGGCTCTCAGTAGAAGCGATCTTCAGGGTCTTCACCGGACACAAAAGTTATCTGGGAGCTTTCACTGAGGACCTTGGGTTGGACCCCGAAACGACCCAGCTCAGACCTCATTTCGGAGTTCCCTCTAAGGAGGCCGGAGCTTGGCCAGGTGCAGAAGCACTCATGCAGCAGTAAGGCTGCCTGGCCAAGGGGCTGCCTTCCCGTGCCGTCGCAGAGGGGGCCCATCTCACCCCACCCACCTGCGGGGAAGGACTGGGCTTGGATGACCTCACGCGGTCAAGAATGGAAGGGACACAAAAAAGGACCCTTCCGCCGGGGTCCGGAGAAGGCCCAGGAAGCCCCTGAGGTCGCGGCACGGGGGTGTGGCTGGGAAGGGACGCCAAGGGGGTGAGCGGCTGGATTCCTTCAAGCCAGAGGGACCCGCGGGGCCCGCAGAGGCCTGGCCAGACGGCCAGACTCCCACCCCGGCCCGGGGGTGGGTGAGCCTGGGGCAGAGGGGAGCTGCACGGGCCGGCGTTCCGCCAGGAGGTGCCCAGTCACCCGCCCTGACTCAGCTAAAAGCCGGCGCGGCGGCGGCACCTCCCTCTCGTCGCTGGCCCCGTGCCGCACTCACCGGCTGAGGTGATCATGGCTGCGCCCCGCACTCGTCTGTCCGCTCGCTCGCCCGCCGTTCCAGCCGCGCCGCGTATCTGTCAGCTCCGGGCCCGCTTGCTCCGCCGCACCTCTTGGCTCCCCGGGTGCGCTGCTCAGTCAGTCGCCTCAGGCCGCCGGCTCGCTTCTCGGTTAGGACCCCGCCTGCCCCGGGGCTGCCTGCTGCTGCGCCTGTCGTCAGGCGCGCGAATTCTCCTCTGGCCTGCGTCTTTCACGCCGTGGCCACCTCCCAAGCCCGCACAGAAGGGTACACAGAAAGCGCAGTTGTTTTTTCTAGCCCTTCTCTAGGCAGAGCTCCCGCGCGGTGCGGACACTGGTGTGCACCTGAGATCAGGCATTAGAACGGCCAGCCCTGCAAAGAAAGGACCCCCGTCATCACCCGCCATTGCCGAGAGAAAGGGTGTTGCGGGGAGGTGTGATCAGTGCGTGCAGTGCCACCTGCTGGAGAGGCGGTCTCGCTGCAGCACGCTCAGCACACCCTGTTGGGGGTGTGGCAAGGAGAGTTTTCTTAGTGGCTTTACATTTTTTGTTTTGAGTAGGTGTGTCACTCTCTCTCCCCGGCTGGTGTGCAGTGGCACGATCATGGCTCTCTGCAGCCTCGACCTCCTGGGCTCAGACAGTCCTCTCTTCTCAGCCTCCCAAGTAGCCGGGACTAAGGCGCCGGCGCCACCACACCCAGCTAATTTTTTTTTTACTTTTTGTAGAGACCAGGTCCAGGCTGGTCTTAAACTCCTGGGCTCAAGCAGTTCTCCCGCCTCGGCCTCCCAAAGTGCTGGGATGGCAGGCGTGTCACCGTGCCTGGCCTCAATTTTTGTTTTTTAAAAGCCAAGTCTGCCTTCAAAAGAAATCCTCACAGAAACGCTTTATCATCACAACGAATCCATAAGTAATCATTGGTTTATTGTAAAGTTGAACAATGAAAGTTTTAATTTACTTTTAGAATAATGGGCAGTATTGTTAATGTATTAAAATGTACAGTGCTACACATTTTGAAATAAAAAATAGAGATGAAGAACAGACGAGTGGCTGGAGTCAGGAAGGAGTTTTTAAAAAGGGTACAGTAGTTAATGCTATGCATTTATATGTTTCAAAAATCAGAAAGATATATAGTGAAAGTCTTCCCAAGGGAAAATGTCTTCCACTCTTTCCTTCTATCTGTCCAGTTCCTCTTTCCCCTCATAGCCCTGGGGTCTTGGTTTCTAATACAGGTTCAGAGATTTGAAATGGCGGTTGTGATTGCCATTTGCAGTCAGATGCCAGCTTCAAAAGTCAACCCACTTAGCAGTCAGTACTGGGAAAGTCTTGACAAAGATTAGTGGCAGAGGGGAGCACTTTTTTTTTGAGTCAGAGTCTCACTGTTGCCCAGGCTGGAGTGCAGTGGCACACTCATGGCCACCGCAGCCTCGACCTGCCAGGCTCAGGCAGTCCTTCCACCTCAGCCTTCCAAGTAGCTGAAATTACAGGCGTGCGCCACCATGCCCAGCTAATTTTTTTATTTATTGTAGAGACGAGGTCTTGCCAAGTTGCCCAGGCTGGTCTTGAACCCGCGGGCTCAGGCAGTCCTCTCGCCTCAGCCTCCAAAAGTGCTGGAATTACAGGCTTGAGCCACAAAGCCTGGCAATGGTAGCACTTTTAAAGCCACTAGCCTTGTACTGTCAACCTACTCTTCAGTTGGACAGCAATGACAACTATATTTCTGTGGCATTCTCAAAATAATCTAACCTGGAGGCACAACCAATGTTTTGTCATAGACAGTGAATTATTTTAGTGCATGTGTGAATTTTTTTTTTTTTTTTAGTTGGGGTCTCACTCTGTTGTCCAGGCTGGAATACAGTGGCATGGTCATGACGATCACAGCTCATGGTGGCCTTGACCTCCAGGGCTCAGGTGATCCTTCCATCTCAGCATCCTGAGTAGCTGGGACTAGCTGCATGCATCACCATGCCTGGCTGATTTTTTGTTTTTATTTTTTATAGAGATGAAATTTCACTATGTTGTCCAGGCTAGTCTCAAATTCCTAGGCTCAAACAATTCTCCCTCCTCAGCCTCCCAAAGTGCTGGGATTCCAGGTGTGAGCCACTGCACCTAGCCTGTGTGTATGAATTTTTTAAAAATTAGTGTTCTTAAACAAAGGTTGTTCAAAAATAAATATAATTGTTAAACACTTTTGAAAAGCTTATGGTTCAAATGGAAAGGCACTGCCTGAGAAGGTATGCATGAAAAGCAGATTGAGTTTTGGGGTATCATTCTACAGAGGCATTCTACCAGTCCCTCTTATAAAACCACTCATGTGCCTTAAGCCCCTGGAGGAGTCACAGACTAATGCCATTAAGTAATGGAAACGAGGGAAGCAGGCCTAGTGTAAGAAAATACTAGTTCTGCTGGATGGTAAGTGGCAAATAACACTTCCTGTCAGGGAGGCAGCAGGAGGTGGTGGGGACTGTGACAAAGAGTGAGTCCCCCCTATCTAAAGACAGTAAATGTTACTCAGCGCCTGCAGTGTTGCCATACAAGAATGCAAGGTGACTGTTGTGAGAGCACATGCTTTTTCTAAGAAAAGGCAGAAATCATAATTTCAGGCAACATCTTCAGAATTTTAAATGTTGGCAATGAATTTAAAATGTTTTAAAACAGAGAGATCGGGCAACAGAATGGTCAGCCCTGCAAAGAGAGGACCCCGCCATCAAGAAGGCATTCTGAGCTGGCTTGGTGGCTCAGCCTATAATCCCGTGCTTTGGGAGGCTGAGGTGAGTGGATTGTCTAAGCCCGCGGGTTCGAGACTCACCTGGACAACTTGGCGAGACCTCACCTCTACAAGAAATCAAAAAATTAGCGGGACATGGTAGCGCGCACCTGTAGTTCCAGCTCCTTGGAAGGCTGAGGCGGAAGGATGGCCGGAGCCCAGCAGGTCGAGGCTGCGGTGGCCGGGAGCGGCCATTGTACTCCAGTCTGAGCGACAGAGTGAGACTCCAACTCAAAAAAAAAAAAAAAAAAAAGAAGGCATTCTGTATGGGAGGACAATCATGTCTCCCTCTTGGGTGCAGTGCTCGTCATTGCCTCAGCCCCATGTGAGCCTCGTATGAATCCGTGAGTTGGGCATCAAGTAACCGGCTTGGCAACAGACATCAGGCTCCTCCCCCTGGGGGGATTCTGCTCTTCCTCCTGGGTGCCCAGCCCATGCCTGTGGTTTCTCCCTCTCCATCCCATTCTGCACTCTTCAGCCAGAGCAATCTTTTCCAGACTCAACTCTGATCACTTCTGTTTCTTAAAACCCTCAGTCTCAGGCCAGGCGCGGTGGCCGGGAGCGTGCCACTGCCCTCCAGCCTGGGCGACAGAGTGAGACTCCAACTCAAAACAAAAAAACCCTCAGTCTCTGGCTGGGCATGGTGGCTCACACCTGTAATCCCAGTACTCTGGAGGGTGAGGTGGGAGGATTGCTTCGGGCCAGGAGTTTGAGACCAGCCTGGGCAACATAGCAACACCCTGTCTCCATCTAAACTAAATAAAATGTTCTCAGAAATCCCTCGGTCCTCGTCTATTCTTATGCTTCTTCCTTCTGTGATGCTGTCACGGTCTCCTCACTCGGTGCTCCCTGCGAGTACATGATGCCTGTGGCTGCTAGGGACAAGGCGACAGCTCCTAGCATGCAGACTCACAGACCTCCCAGACATCTCTGCTTGGCTGACTCACAGGCTCCTTTAACGCCACGACCTCAAAGCTGCACACACTGTTGCCTCCCGTGTGTGTCTCTTGCCTTGAGCTCAGTGTGGGTGAAGGCCTCCATCAGGCAGGAACCCTTCACTGTTCTCCCTCACCCAGTCAGCCCCAGATCTCATCCCTGTCGTCCCTCTCACACCAGCGGCTCCCGTCTCACTCCATTACCCAATCGTCATCTCCCCCTCTTCTTCCTGGGCCGCAGTAGCCTCCAGCAACCTTGACTTCCTGCTTGCCATCTCCCACGTCTCTAGTCTGCTCTTCACGGCCAGCCAGAAGCGCTGGCAGGCCAACAGGAACAGGACCCTTTCCTCCAGACTTTCGGTCTTCAAGTCCCGCCCCTTTGCCCTGGCATGCCACTCTCCAGACATCCTGAACCCCTGCAGTTCCCAGAGCTGCCAGCAGTCTCATACCTTGTCTCTAACCTTTGTACCTGCTCATCCCTCTGTCTTCAAGGCCCCCTCCCTCACAGTCCTGGTTAACAACACTTGTCCTGAGTCCCAGTCAAGCAACACCTTCTTCAGGAAGGCCCACCCCTCCTTGGCCCACCCCACACCATGTGCTGCCTTACAGCCTTCACCCTACACAGCTGCAATTACATCTCCTTGCCTGTGTCCCAACTGGTGAAGAACTATACAAGGGTAAGGTCACATCTTGTGTGGTTCACCTCGCTATTCCCTAGAGTAATTAGCAAAATGTCAGGCACATAGTAGGTGCTCAAACAAATGTTTGTTGTGTGAATGGATGAACCCCCAGTCAGTTAGTTATTGGCACAGGGCTAGAACTCAAACCTATGGCTCTGAGACACCCGTCCTCTCCAACACACGAACACAAACTATTTTTTAGAACACAGTGAAATCACAGAAGGAATCCTGGAGCGCTCTGTTCATAAATGATCTACTTCCAAATGTATGAGTGACAGACACTCTTTCAATGCCCATAGAAGTCAGCCGTGGTCTCCCACAGGTATGGGCTGGGCTGGGGGCCTCGTTAGGGTGAGGGAAGGAAGTCGTGCCCATGCCTGGCCCTGGCCGGGCGCTGTCTTTCCAGGTGTGGCCACCTTGATCAGGATCGCTCGTTTCGGAGCTGCCCAGACGCGACCCTGCAGCGCCCCCTTGTGGGCACAAGGCTCCCTACAAGACGGAGAACCCGGGAAGTGCGGCGAGCCGGAGACCACCGCTACCCACCCCCAGCTTGCCGGCCTGCAAACCCCTGGTTTTCACAGGGCCCAGTCCTCGAACAACCATCGAGGCTAACTAACGTTCGAGCTGCACCGTGAGAAGGTGGAAATGACCGGCGTCGCAGCCCGGGACGCCCGGAACCTGCCACTTCGCCCTGCCGTGGCCGCAGACGTCCCCCGCGCCCCCCGTCCCAGCCGCTCCCGCAAAGGGGCGGGTTCCACCCACCTGGCCGGCCGCCGCGCTCAGTAAACCCCTGATCTTGCGGTGACTCAGCCACAAGGCTGACGCTGTTTCCCGTGCAACACACCTGCCACCTGTGTTTAGAGTAAAAACATTCATTCACCGGAGCAGAAGTGTGAAACGCAGGCCGGGCGCGATGGCTCAGCTTGTAATCCCAGCACTTTGGGAGGCCGAGGCGAGAGGTTTGCCTGAGACCTGGGGTTCAAGACAAGCCTGGGTAAATTGGGGAGACCTTGACTCAACAAAAAATAAAAAAATTAGAAAGGTAGGGTAGAG
>CAUYQG010159329.1:0-20447 GCA_963574415.1 Tarsius wallacei | reverse complement strand
TATTATAACAAAACCCTGTCTTTAAAAAAATAAAAAAAATCTGCACGGGCAACTTGGAGAGACCTCGTCTCTACAATAAATCAAAAATTAGCTGGGCGTGGGTTGTCTATTAGTGCATCATAACCTGGCCTATCCTGACTGGTATATCCAACAACCAGAGATCAAAATGAATAGAAAATTAAGAAGCTGACAGAGCAAAGTTCTCAGAGCAAGGATTCTAGTGAAATTTAGTTACTTCAGAATTTCTACTTTAAAAAAAAATAAGTTAAGTGCTCTAAATATTTTAGAGGAAGTACAAGATGATCAGCTCAAGTGTTTTTAAACACAAAAAAGGCAATCTTTCAGTCAAAGACCTCCAGTCACTCTTCTTAGAAATCAACTGTATAATGAATCTAATTTAAAGCCTTTCCCCTTTCCCCACTTCTGATTTTTTAAAAAGCAGGGCTGAGGGGAAAGAACGATACTTCATACCTGCATGGAAATCTTCTGAAGAGAAAAAAGGGAAGAACAATTTTAGAAGGTGATGATGGTATACACTGACCTTCTGAACTGTAGTGGTCAAGTCCAAGCAAAGCTGAATGATTTTGTTCTTCGTGACTGAGAAATCAGTGATTCCTGTAAATGGAGCCCTAGAAGGTAAGAACAATCTTTTTTTAAAAAAAAAAAAAAAGGGTGGCAAAGCCACTAAGATCCCACACTGTACGTTGGCAAGCATAGTTACACCATGGGCTCCTTTAATTACTTGCTATTTAGCTATTTTTTTCTCAAGGAACATGTAAACTAGGAATCTGAAAAGAGACAGGGACATGCTAGATTAAAACGCATACAAAATGAGCCAAGAGAGTAACCATCCCTTCTAAACTCAACCAACAGCCTTCATACCAACAAAATACTCAGCCCCTCATGTTTAATCTCGGGCAGACACAGCCTTTAGCAGGGTGTCACTCTTCTCTAAGCAAAGGTTAATTTGTTCTTGCTGTTAACCTTTTCAGTATCTTGCAAAGGAATCCTAAAACCTACTTCTGATCCAGGGACTCCTTCAGGCCCAGGGAAAATGACATGAAAGGGACAACAGTTCCTTTTCTTAAGACAAAGCACAGCTTCTGTGCATCTTGGACCCTACCCTTAGAGGGCAGCAAAAGGCACATCTGCCACTCACCGGTCCAGCCAAGCTAGCAAGGCCTTAGCCGCACCGATGAGCTCTACCACGGAAGTCAGGAACTCGTTAGGGGGCTTGCGGGAGGTGCTACCGTCGTAAGTTGGACTTTTCCGCCGGCTACTAATGTAATTCTGTAAATTGTGAGAAGACGCTCGCAGTTTCAGAACCAAGTTCTTCATATTATCAGTTTCAAGGCCATAATTCTGTGGAAAACAAAATCAAAGGGAAAACATTCAAAACAATCAAGAATATCCAAACTCAGAATTAATTCAAAAGCCCACTGAGTAATATAACTCCTACAATCACCTCAAAACCCTGCACGATCCACCACGGCCCACCTCACCCACACCAGCCACACTAGCCTTCTCTCTGTCCCTTCCACAGTCCACTCCAGCCTCAGGGACTTTGTTCTTGCTAGTTCCTCTCTCCCAAATGTTCTTCCCACAAATCTTGGCATGGACAGATCATTCTTTTTTTTAATTTTTTTTTTGAGTTGGAGTCTCACTCTGTCGCCCAGACTGGAGTGTAGTGGCCGTTCCTGGCCACCGCACCCTCGACCTGCTGGGCTCTGGCGATCCTTCCGCCTCAGCCTTCCAAGTAGCTGGAACTACAGGTGCATGCTACCACGCCCAGCTAATTTTTTGATTTACTGTAGAGATGAGGTGTCACCAAGTTGCCCAGGCGGGTCTCAAACCCGCGGACTCAGGCAATCCACTCACCTCAGCCTCCCAAGGCGCGGGATTACAGGCTGAGCCACCGAGTCCGGCTTTTTTTTTTTGAGTAGGAGTCTCACTCTGTCACCCAGGCTGGAATGCAGTGCCATGCTCATGGCCACCACAGCATCCTCTTGCCTCAGCCTTCCAAGTGGCTGGAACTACAGGCACATGCCACCAAATCCAGCTAATTTTTTGATTTATTGCAGAAACGAGGTTTCACCATTTTTCCCAGGCTGATCTCAAACCCGTGGGCTCAGATAATCCTCTCGTCTCCTGCCTCTCAAAGAGCTGGGATTACAGGCGTGAGCCACCACACCCAGCTCAGATCATTCTTATCATTCAGATCCTGGCCTAAATGTCCCCTCCTCTGTGGGGCTTCCCTGACCACTTAATCTAGAGCAGGGTTTCTCAACCGGAGTTTCACTGACCTTCGGGGCTGGATAATACTTTGTGTTGGGTCTGGGGGGAAGGTCCCTGTGCATTGCAAGAGGTTTAGCAGCACCTCTGACCTCTGCCCATTAGATGTCAGTTGCTGTTGCGCCCTCTCACCCGTAGTAGTGACCAGAAATGTCTCCTGACATTGCCACATGTCCCCTGGGGGCAGAATTGCCTCTCAAATCACTCTAGCTCATCACTCACTTCCAAATCACCAAGTTCACTGCTGTCTTTCCCCATAGGGATGCAAGGTCTGTGGAAGCAGGGCTCTGTGGGTATCATCACAACCATATTTCCAGCATAAGCAGACACTAATATAATCACTGAATGGCTGAATTTCCATCAGATGTGATTTATTCATACAGAAACAGAGCAGTACTAACAAAATACCAATTCACTGAAATACAATCTCTCTCTCTGGAGCATCTAACTTGTGTTCTTTTTGAACACGGTTCACTTTACTGGGTGCTTTAAAAAACTTAATTTCACGGGACAATATTGTCCTAGACTCCCTTTCAGAGAAACAACCAATCCCAGGGAACAACACATGAATCCGGGATGACTTTGGAGGCAGGGGTATGAATTTCTGTATTCAATTGTATGTACATGTCCTAAATTGTTTTGTCAATTTAACAAAAAGTGAAGACCTAGCTGGATGCAATGGCTTACGCCTGTAATCACAGTACTTTCAGAGGCTGAGGTGGGAAGATTACTCGAGTCCAGGAGTTCAAGACCAGCCTAGGGAATAGAGTGAGACCTCATCTCTACAAAAAAGAAATAAAAAAATTAGCTGCGTGTGGTGGCCCACACCTGGAGTCTCAACTACTTGGGAGGCTGAGGCAGAAGGATCACCTGAGCCTAGGAAGTAAAGGCTGTAGTGAGCTGTGACTGTGCCAGTACACTCCAGCCTGGGCAACAGAGTGAGACTCTGCCTTAAAAAAAAAAAAAAGAAGATCCTTCTGGAAGTATATTATACTGTTTCAACAGCATCCCAAAGCAAGAATCTGGTACCATTTAAACACAAGAACTAAGGCTAACATTATTGAACACTTTATGCCAGGAACTGGGTTTAGTGTTTGACATACTTATCCAAGGGAAAGCCCATGAAGGTGAAAATGTTATTATCTCTAAGTTATAGGCTAGGAAACCTGAAGCACAAAACAGTAACTAAATTCTCCAAAGGTGCACAGCCAGTCAGTGGTAGTGCTGAGATTCTAATCAAGGTTATCTCCATCCAGGGCATAAGCTTTTGATCACTGTGCTATTAGATTCCTCCTTTTCCATACACCCTGCCCAGGAAAGGGCCAATGGATAAGACAGAAGATAAGAATAAGGAACACTGGTCAGTGATCCTGGATCTGGCAGAAACTAACAGGCTGCTTAACTCCCCAAAGTTCTATCCTGACCTGCTCCATCCTGCTGAAGGATTAGGCTGGTCTTTTCATCTGGGTCAAAAAGGAGCAAGCCATGTTTCAAAATCAAGATACAACAAAGTGTAAGTACACTGGGAAGTTTGTGAGAACTTTTTTTATTTTTGGCAAAATGAACAATGGTTAAGTTAAAAACAACAAAAGGCTTTGACTTTAATGAAAACGATTCTAGTTTTAAATAGATTTTATTTGAAGTTTAAATTTATGTCGCTTCCTAGTAAAACAATTTTTTTTTAATTTAGATAGAAATTTTTAAAGGAGTTAGATAAGTACAAATTACCTGAAAATAATCTTTTACAAGCCTTAAAAAAAAATGACTGTTCTGTATTGACAGTAATGTTCTATCACAATATTTTTGGGGGGTTTTGGGGGTTTTTTGGGTTTTTTTGTTTTTGAGTTGGAGTCTCACTCTGTCACCCAGACTGGAATGCAGTGGCACGCTCATGGCTACCGCAGCCTCGACCTGCTGGGTTTAGGCAATCCTTCTGCCTCAGCCTTCCAAGTAGTTGGAAGTACAGACGCACGCCACCACACCCAGCTAGTTTTTGTGATTTATTGCAGAAACCAGGTCTCATGAAGGTGAAATGTTGCCCATGTTCGTCTCGAACTCTCGAGCTCAGGCAATCCTCTCGCCTCAGTCTCCCAAAGTGCTGGAATTATAGGCTGAGCCACTGTGCCCAACCTACCTAAATCTTATAGTCATTCTTTTTTATGTTATTTTCTAGAGACTGAAATATAATTTTGTCCTTTAGTGTAGAAGACAAAAATAAAAAGATAAATTTTTATCATGGCTTTTTAAATTCAAAGAATCAAAGACTCACAATTGAATGGGTCAAGAGTCTACATGGCACGGACTTTGAAGGACTTGTGATGGTGATTAAAGGGAAATGTCCCCTCATTCGCTCAATTACCTGGCCTGCCAACTTACATCAAGAGTTTTTAACTAAAAGCAGAAAAGCCAGCTTTCAATTATCAATGTCACCATAAATTACTTAAAACTTTTATTACTTTACACAACATTTACTGTTTGAACGCAAAGAACATGAACTGCATTTTACTGTTGCAAGAAACTTTAAACCTCAATCTTCTACACACCTACCACTGTTAATACTAAAGGGGGAGGTGACTTCTTATAACTGATTCTCTTCATTTTCCACTGAATTTGCTCTGATTCTTTTTTTTTTCCAAGACAAATAATAGAACTAGAGAGATGGATAGACATGGCTAAAATAGAATATGAGGGGGGATCCAAAAAAACAGAATTATTTTTTGGAGGGCGGGCCCCTTGTAGTACAGGCTTCCCCTGCTAGGTAAGTGTTCTAGGAACCCATCAGCATCGGTGTACCACCTAGCGTTGGTGTGAAAGGCTGCAATAGGCTTCAGTGAATTTTTTTTGGAGATTCTTTTAAAGCGTCTGTCCATTTCATGATGGGTGATTTACAAGTGCACCTGCCCGCACTGTGCTGAGTGTCCAGCGGTTTTTGGCCAAAGACAGCATGAACCCCCATGCCCCACCCTCCTTATTCACCCAATCTCTCCCTGAGTGACTTTGTTTTGTTTCCAGAATGAAAAAATCCTTAAAGGGAAACGTTTTGCCAATGTGGAAGAGGTGAAACAAAAAATGGCAAAAGCACTCAAAAGCATCCAACTAATGAGTTCAAAAACTGTTCTGAGAAGTGGAAAAGCAGCTCGATATGTGTACTGCATCAAACGAAGAGTATTTTGAAGGTGACTGAAGTTTAAACATGTAAGAATAAATACGCAATTTTTTATAAATAAATTCTGGGGTTGCCCCTCGTATAATTTTTATAAGAAAGAGGAAAAAAGGAAAGGAAAGTTCCTTTCCCTTCAGCCCCATTCCACAACAAAAAAGAAACAAGAAACTGATTAGATTAGCTCAACAGACCTTCTATTGTAGAAATATATTCAGGAAAGGATTATTGACTTAAGTGCCCCCAAAAGAAAGACAGAAAATGAATAATTTCTCAGACCAGATTAACTGCTTTTATTAGTCTTTTCCCTAAAATCTGTCTTCTTCAAAAATTACTTTAAGATAAAGCATCAAAAAGATACAAATTTAGTAACAAAATGAGTCTCTGACTATACACATGCCAAAGCCTTCCACTGAGACCTTATTTCCATAAAGATTTACCATGGGGGAGGCCTTCCTCCTCAGGCTAGGCCTTACTCCAACTCCTGGGCCATGAACCAGGTCACACAGCAGGAGGTGAGTCGCTGAGTGAGCGAAGCTTCATCTGTATTTATAGCCATTCCCCATTGCTGGCATCCACCTGAACTCTGCTTCCTGTCAGATCAGCTGCAGAATTCGATTTTCATAGGAGTGCAAACTCTGTTGTGAACTGCACATGTGAGGGATCTAGGTTGCAAACTCCTTATGAGAATCTAATGCCTGATGATCTGAGATGGAGCTGAGGCAGTGTAGCTAGCACTGGGGACTGGTTGCAAATACAGATTAATATTAGCAGTGAGGCTTGACTGCACAACCCGCCCCCAGTCTGTGGAAAATTTGTCATTCATAAAACCAGTCTCTGATGCCAGAAAGTCTGGGGACCGCTGGGCTAGAGAAACCATACACTACGTAGGAGAAAAGGAAAGAGGCCAGATTCTCACTCTTTTGGTGCCTCGAAATTATACATATTTAGCTAAGGACAAACCCTACACAACTTCTCCTCCATCTTTACCATTCCTACTAGCTCTGTTTATGACACGTGATTAAAGGGTACCAGAGACACACAATCAAAGTCATCTTACAGACTTGGGTCAAATAAGTGATAACCTAAAAAACATACTTCACAATTTTCCCTAGGGCATTTAATAAGCCCATAAGCAAGATCAAGTTAAACAAAAATTGCTGGCAAAGATTCCTCTTCCTGCATGATTCCTTCTCATTAAAAAAAAAGATAATATTTTTTAACAATCAACCATGGGTAAATGATGAACAATGAGTAATCCCAGGAGTATACCAGTGTGCACATGTGCTTGGGGCAGGTAGATTCATTACAGACATTTCACTTAGCCACAAATTCAGGTAGCATCGCTTAGCACATGTATCAATTCCAACTCAGTTTACTTCTCAGAGGACTTCAACCTTGAAATCAGCTGTCCCTGCCTCTGTCCTCAGTAAATGAGGACTTTATTGACTTGGCAAAGAGCACAGGTTACAGTCATACTCTGGAGCTCTCAACCAGCGCTGTCCAACAGAACTTTCTGCAATGATACAAATGCTCTTTGTCTGTGCTGTCCAATATGGTAGCCACTAGCCACCTGCAGCTTCGGAGCACTTGAAATGAATATTATTTCATTTTCGTTAATTTTCATTTAAATAGTCACACTGGCTAGCAGCTATCCAATGGGCAAGAGCAGTTTTAGAGTCTGTCTCAGGCACCATCTGCCCCAGACAGAGGAAGAAAGATTGGGTGCAGATTCTAATTCAATCCTGGGACGTGGTCCTGTTCCCACTTCATAATATAAGTCACTCTCCTAAGCCACTCCTGCCAGCCAAAGTTAATGTTCACAAAAGATGGTTTCTCTCATCGCTAACCACGCCCAGCTAGGGGTGAGCCATTATTCACTAGTGTTGGGATCACAATCAACAGCTGTCCCCTACTTGAGGCCCCTCTCCATTCTAACTTGCCCTTCTTTTTGCTCCAAAACTCTCTGGTGGTTCTGTTTTTCCCTCCCCACTTCCTTACTTCTAATTCTATTCATTTCCTGTCTGTCACAAAATCAACATCCGCTCAACTAAGTTTACATAAAAATCTCTTTTATAACACTAGGATGAATCACAATTACACATTAACTACCCAGGGGATGGACTGTTCAAAGCAAGAAGCCATCACCAATTCATATATCCAAAGATCTGGAAGTCGTAAATGGATTAAATAGATAATATAATCAGTACATGAATTGCAGCAAGAATATTTTTTAAATGTATATTGAGGCTAAAGATACTCAACAAAACTCCACCAAAACTCTCCCCAGCCCAGAAAAGCCACATTCACTTGTGTTTCCCAAGTGGCCCCCCTGTCCAATGCAGTCACTGGTACAAAGCAAGTCCAGAATGAGTCTGAGGTCAAAGCTTGGTCTGCAAAGGAAATTAGAAGGAAATTGTAGGAGATAAAACACAGCTTTAGGTTCTGGCATCTGTCCAGCTTTGTTCATTTTAGGCTAATGTTTTAAGACGTAGGGAAGACAAAAGAGCAAAGAGACTGCCCAGAGGCAGCCATGTGTTTCTCACCCCATTCCATGGACACCATACACCTCTAGCAACCCTTTCTCCTTGCCTCTCGTACTGTGGGCTTCAAGTCATTTACCTGTCCTCAAAGTATCACTGCAAAGTGAAAGAGACAACGCAGATGTGCAAAACACCTAGCGGAAAAGACCAAAAAAACCACGTTCCCTGAAAGTATAATAAAAGTAAACTCAAAGATGTGTGACTGTACGAAGAACCATGCAAGTTTAATAAAATAACAAGGTGCTTAGACATCTTCTCGGCAGTGCAAAAACACTTAGACAACAGCACACGGCCACATCAAAAGTGACTGTTACTGTACAGATGGGAAAAACAGACACCGGCGTTTCCCCGGAGGTCACCAAGGGAGTAGTAGCATGTAGCAGAGCCAGGATCAGAATGCAAATTCCTGCTTCCCAGATCGGGGCTCAGACCACTTGGCCACAGCGTCTCCCTTGCGGCAGCTCATTTATCAACCACAGATAATTTCCCCATTACTTTCCTAAACAAGAACAGCGCTTCTCAGGGCAGAAGACACGGCTCTGTCCATTTTAAGAAGAAGAATATGCACAATGCGACGAGTGTTATATAATCAACAGAACGCAGGCCAGCAATGGCCAAATAATCGGGGGCACATTCTTTCCCACCATTCTCAGTGACATAATTGTATATACCCCTGGCATGGGTTCAGAGAGTTACTAAGTCAGCTTGAATGCTGCCGAGATTGTCCAAATCCTGACAGTTCAGTAAATTGCATCTTTAGCATGGCACCATGACGGGCAGACGCCAACCCACCCACACCAGCCAGTTTATAAACAAAATGCCCTTATAAATGTCTCTAGCCCACAGCTAAAAAAGCTGTCTATGCAGTCACAGGTGTAATGCACAGGGCTTAGCAGGTTTGAACCCACATTATAGCCAAAGCTCACTCATCTGTAAAATGTAATGAAGTTCACTTTTTTCCCCCATCTAGCTACCATTTCTTTTTTCTTTCTTTCTTTTTTAAAAATATAGACAAGGTCTCACTCTGTCACCCAGGCTGGAGTGTGGTGGCATGATCATAGCTCACCGCAGCCTCCAACCCCTGGGCTCAAGCAATCCTCCCGCCTCCGCCTTCCAAGTAACTGGGACTACAGATGTCCCACCTGGTTAATTTTTTATTTTATTTTTTGTAAAGACAGGGCTCACTACGTTGCCCAGGTTGGTCTTGAACTTCTGGTTTCAAGCGATCTTCCCATCCCGGCTTCCCAAAGTGCTGGGATTACAGGTAGGAGCCACCATGTCCGGCCAGTCTATTATTTCATAGGTTGATTATATCAAGCACAAACATCAGTTATCTAAATGTCACAAATGTCTTCAAATTTCAAATGCTTTTTTTATAGTGACAAAAACAGACAAGAAAACCAGAACCCATTTCTCATTTCAATTTAGAAGACATTTTCATTCAGGGCTATCTCCGTCTTTCTTTATTTACAAAAAGATAAGAAAATATGACTAATACAGACATCTTCTGTAAAAGACAAACTTTTTCCATAAAGGACAAGTTAATAAACATTTTAGGGACCACATGGCCCCTGTTATAACTACTCAATTCTGTTGCTATAGCATAAAAGCAGCCACAGACAACACTAAAGTGAACTGCATGGCGGCATTCCAATAAAACTTTATTCACAAAAATAGACAATGGGCCAGATTTGATTGACAGGTCATAGTTTGCCAACACTTAATCTAGAAAATAATTTACTTTTTTCCCTTTCGTATGTTATCTTCAACTCATGTTTCACTTAGATGGATCATTAAAAAAATAATCGTATGCTAAATCAAAAACAATGAGGACTTAAGAGAATAAGGATTATTTTTTGTTTGGTTGGGTTTTTTTGAGTTAGAGTCACACTATGTCACCCAGGCTGGAGTATGGTGGCATGAACATGGCTCACCGCAGCCTTGACCTCTGGGCTTCAACCTCAGCCTTCCAAGTAGCTGGGACTATAGGCACACACCACCATGCCCAGCTAATTTTTTTTTATTATTGTTTTTTGTATAGATGAGGTATTGCTATGTTGCCCAGGCTGGTCTCAAACTCCTGGCTTCAAACGATCCTCCCACCTTGGCATCCCTAAGTGCTGGGATTACAGGCATGAGCCACCACACCCAGCGAGAATACAGTTCTTAAGAATGCCATCACAGTACAGACCACCTTTTCCTGAACTAACCAGTGCACAGAGAAGATCAACAGCCTCCAACACAAGCTCCTGGTGTCCAATCCGCGTGACCCCCAGCTCCTCCAGATCCTGATGGGAAATCTGCAGCAGCTGCTCGCCGTTGATCTTCTCCCGCTCAAACTTGTGGACATACTGCTGCAGGCAGTCATCTAACCCTACCCAAAATAAACAAAAGTCTGTTAGTGTCATTTTGTCCCTTCACCCCTCAAAATGCTTACATTTTAATCAACCTCAGCAATCACCAATCATGCTGCCCTGATTTGCGTATCTGCATGATGCACAGCCCACCTGATGGGCACCTTCTACATGACATCTTGTCATCTCAAACAGGTTTTAAATGGGCAGCTCGAAATTCTCAAATGGATCCATCACAGTTTTATGACAGTTACCCTCCCATTCCCTGGAAACTACAGGAATAAACACTAAACCCCTGTTGATTTGAAACACTGGTTATCTATACCAGACATGTTGTCTGGTTGCTAAGCAACCCTTCCTTTGGGACTTCATCCCTCCCATCCCTTGTAATCCCAGGAGGCTTGTCAATCAAGATGCTTTGCCACAACGGTTGGCACATGGCCAGGCTGCCCACAGTACTCTACACACCCGCCAGCCATGGGTTCAGGGATGGCCATGGGACTCCAAGCAGAGCCAATCAAAGTTTTCCATGATATTGGATATGCAGGCCCAAGGGCGAAGGTTCTTTCTTCCTTTCCACTTGGAAGTCATAAGATAAACCTTGGCAATGCCAGCAGCCATTCTGATCCATTTTCTGAGAATAAATCCATTTGAGAGAAAGAGAGACAGAAAATGGCCCAATAATATCCTCTATGCCCCTGGATCTAACCCTGCTTAATAATTTCTTTCTTAACAGAAGCTTGTTTGTGTTGAGCTTCTGTCTCTTACAACTGAAAAAGTTCTGATGAATACAATGTTAAAAGGAGAAGGTACCAGCAGCAGTGCCAGAGAAAGGCAATGTTAAATGGGTTCACTTATAGGAATTTTTCCATATCAAGTACTACAGCCAAAAGTGCCGTATTTTAATGCAGTATATAATGACTAAAATGAGTAAACTAAATAGAACTTAGGAATCTTCATTCCTGCCCAGAGAACTCTCTGGTCAACTTAGTTTAATGGTTTTACTAGAATAAAATTGTATCCGGAATCAATGGATCTATTCAAGTCTAATAATAAAAGTCACTCTAGTGTTTTAAACTATTAGAGTTAAATGAATTCAATCCCAACACAAGGAATGAACACTCAATTTAACTAAAGGAAGTATGTGGAGGGCATGCTGCCCACTTCCCCCCACTACACACACACACACACACACACACACACACACACACACACACATTATTTCATTTACCCCTCACAAGAGCTGTGCCATATGGATATTTCTCTGAGCTAGAAAAAGTAGACACAAGGCCCAGCAAGTGCTTTTGGCAAGACTACAATCCTAACATCTGATGTGTGAGGTTAAACTGCATCTCTACCCCACAAACCTTCCCCCTTTGCCTCCTGATAAGATACAGTAAGATGGGCAGTTCTCTGACAACTATTTGGGGCTATCAAGTATAGAAAGAGGAAGGAAGAAAAAATTAATGTCGTCACCTGGAACCAGCTCATCCTCCCTAAAGTGACAACTGTCTAGCAAAGGAGATCTAACACTCAGCAAGCCAAGGTGGGGACATTGGTATCAACCCGGCTCCACGCTGACTGCCTTGAGCCACAAAAGCAGCCTTTGTGGCATATAAGTCAGGCAGGCGGTGGAGGCCAGGTGAGCCAGCAGGTATGGAAGACTGACACCTCATCTGGACTGCAAGCTACCTCAGCATCAGGGTACCTGGAATGGTCGTCTGCAGTAGGGGCAGTGTTTACCTACAGCAGGCAAAGTGACAAGGGGCAAGACTGGAAGACAGTGTCATAACCACTCTGTTCCCATTTTTTAGATAAAGAAGTAAAGGCTCACAGAGGATATATAACCTGTCCACTGCCATATAAGTGGTAAAACACAGGATATGTAACCCGTCCATACTCTTACATAGCTGGTCAGGTGCCAAGAGAATAATATATATATATTTTTTGAGTTGGGATCTCACTCTGTTGCCCAGGTTGGAATGTGTGGCATGACCATTGCTCACCACAGCCCCAACCTCCTGGGCTCAGGAGATCCTTCCACCTCAGTCTCCCAAGTAGCAAGGACTATAGGCGGATGCCACCATGACTGGCTAATTTTTTGTAGAGATGAGGTCTCACTATGTTGCCTCGAAGTCCTGGGGTCAAGTGAGCCTGCCACCTCATCTTCCCAAAGTTCTGGGATTACAGGCATGAGCCACCACGCCTGACCAGACAAGGATTTTCATAGTCCTTTTCTTTAGCTTGATGCAGAAGAAAAGAGCTTGAATTCTAATCAAGGTCTGCTGGGCACAAGCCTCGCTCTTTTGTGTTCCACCTGTCAAGCATAGGATTATAACACAGGATCGTGAAAACTCCTCTCTCGGCATCTTCCTAAATCAACAGTATGATCTAATCACAAAACAGTTATTAAACTATAATCATAGAATCTTAGAGGCACCTAAAAGGTACTTCAGATCTCACTGAGTACAAAAAATTAGGAAAGTACAGACAAAAGATGAATTGCCCTGAAATTTGCTCTAAATTATTTAACCAGTTCTAAGCCAGATCACAACCAGACCCTACATCCTTCTCTCTTTCAAGATGCTGTCTTCCCTAGCCTACTTTTAAAGCTTTAAAAAAAATTGTGTTTTAATTTGTCATAAAAGTTTAGGACAACCACGTAATATAGTTAAACCCTGTGACGGTGGAACTGTGTCCTCCCAAAACTTCTTCTGAAGTTCTCACCCCTAGTACCTTGGAATGCATTCTGAAAGAGAATTTTTAAAGAGGTCATTCAGTTAAAATAACATCATTTGGTGGGCTCAACCCATACGACTAGAGTCCTTATAAGAAGGGGAGATTAAGACACAGACACACAAAGGAAAGGCCGTGTGAAGACACAGGGGCAAGATGGCCACCTACAAGCCAAGAAGAGAGGCCTCAGAGGACACCTCTCCTGTTCACACCTTGATCTCACACTTCTTGCCTCAAAATTGTGATAAGAGAAAGTTCTGTTGTTTGAACCACCCAGTCTATGGAACTTTGTTAAGGCAGCCCTAGCAAAACCAGTACAAACATAATAATGTTTGTTTCCTATTCATCCACATGCGATGAAATATTTCTTAAAATACACAAGGCCCAGTGACCAATGGAATTGAAACTGCTGTTTACTGTGCTAGTAAGCAAGCTTGTTGCTCCAAATACAAGCATAAAAGGGAGTCACATTAGTTTGCATGTGTAGAATAAATCAGTCCATTGAAATTAAAATGAAGAAGTGCAATGGCCATTCATTAAATCTCATTCCTGAATGATAAGAAGAAATAACAATGAGGCCAGATCAATTCTCTTTTCATTAACTGAAAAAGCCGCCGAAGAAACAGGATTTCAAAAGTAGCTCTGAAACATAAAAGAAGTATTTGGAGCACAGAAAAGAAGGTTGAGCTGGAAGGTCCTAGGTTCTAGAGGGTTCTAGACACACTGCACATGAGCAGAGATTGAGAACCAAAGAATACAGAACATTTCCCCCAAGAAACAGACCAGGGGATTCTGAGGGCAGCACTGTAACCTCAAATAATCAAACATTCCCTGAGATGCAGAAGAGTCATCAAGTAGAAACATCATATTGCTACTGATGTAAGAATAGACTCTATCGTGGCTTCAAGACTTTTCCCTCAAGGCACACATACATTGAATATGCTAGGTTTTAAATAGTATGCCCTCAGAGTTTTATTATCCCAATACATGATGACCAATTGTTCAGTTGCCCTATTGTTTAGAATACAATTACACATTTATAAACAGCTAAATTAAACTATTATGCAGTCACACAAAGAAGGGGGAAATCTCAATTTCTAGTAAACTGATCTAATTGTTTTAGAATTTGCAATAAACCATACTCTTCTACTTATTTGTCAAATGTATCTATTTGCCAGTTTCATGCTTCAAAGAATTTATCGAAAGTCTGGCAGGACCATGAGAAACATAAAGTTAAGTAAAATTAGACTAAACACATTCCATTTACACACATTAAACACATAATCAAATGTGAAGGAAAAGGTGAAGAAACTCCCACGAAACAAGAGCCATCATACAAGAGGACCCGGACTTCCTCTCCTATCACTAAACCTGGCTACAGGTCATCCTAAACTTTCAAAGAAATTCCAAATCCAAGAAGAAAACAATAAAACAGTGGTGAAACTGGGTGCAGTGGTTCACGCCTGTGATCCCAGCACTTTGGGAAGCTAAGGCGGGCAGACTGCTTGAGCCCAGGAGCTCGAGATCAGCCTGAGCAACATAGCAAGACCTCGTCTCTACAAAAAAATCAAAAAATTAGCCTGGTGTGGAGGTGCGTGTCTGTAGTCCCAGCTACTCAGGAGGCTGAGGTGGCAGGATCGCCTGAGACCAGGTGGTCAAGGCTACCCTGAGCCGTGATCATGCCACTGTACTCCAGCCTGGGCAACAGAGTGAGACCCTGACTCAAACAACAACAACAACAAAAAACAGTGGTCAGGAGCCTGTGTTCCAATACCTCTCCCTCTTCTTCCTGACTAGGTAACCTGGGACAAGTTATTCAGTTACCTCATTTATGAAATGAGGCTATTAATACTACCCACTACGTAGAACTGTCAAGAAAATGAAATGATAATGTTTACAAACAGCTTAAAACATTGAGGAACACACAGTAAATAATATAAATTTTGTTAAATATAAAATGTGATTTATTCAGATCCTCAATCTTCTCAAGGGTTCAGAATAAAAGTTGCTAAAGAGGCATTAAAAATTCCCAAATGCTTAGGTAGGTCCCTCTGGAATAGAGATAATAGGAGATAAAATCGCAGCAACCCATCCTATGACCTTCCCCAGAAAGTGTTTCCACATTTGGGAGCCTGCAATAATCACTGGTTTCACTTTTTTAAAATGTCATGATTAAGGCTGGGTGTGTGGTTCACACCTGTAACCTCAGCATTTTGGTAGGCTGAGGTGGGCAGGCTGCTTGAGTCCGGGAGTTTGAGCCTAGGCAACATAGCAAAATCTCATCTCTACAAAAAAATCAAAAAATTAGCCAGGTGTGGTGGTGCATGCCTATAGTCCCAGCTACTTGGGAGGCTGAGGCTGAAGGATCATCTGAGCCCAAGAGGTCAAGGCTGTGGTAAGCCATGATCGTGCCACTGAACTCTAGCCTGGGTGACAGAGCAAGGCTCTGACTCAAAAAAAATTCATGGTTTATTTCAGAATATAAGCACCATGAAAGCAGTGACTTTGTTTTGTTCATTGCTTCCTCCACTGGCATGTAGAACACGGCTGTTCAATGTTTGTAAAAGAAACACATGAATGCATGAATAAGAACAAAGAGTGCCACATAAATAGTAAAGTCACATGCATGCATGAAAGTCACCTGCTTTTATTCTCCCATTCAAGTAAGCAGCTAAAGATAAGTAAAGATAAAGAAACTATTGACTGTGATATCAGTTACAGGCATTTGCTGCACGTTTCAATGTTTCAAGATTAAAGAAGGTCATTTCTACACAAAGAGAAATGTCATAAACAAAACCCCAAGCTTTTCAGCATCAGGCTTTGAGAAGAAACTTGCATTGAACTAATAATTAATTTTTATTAATTAATTCATCTCTCCCAAGTGTGGGAAAGAATTTGTACGAGTAGGAAGTTAGAGTAAGTGCCCCAGTGTAAAAAAGCTACGGCTAGTCTCTTCTTACTGTCTGTATAAGATGAAAACTGGGTCATTAACTAGGTCCCAAAAAACAAACAGTCGTCAAGACCCAAGTGAAAAGTGTCCCACAGACCACACACTCTGTGGCTGCACATATAGCCTGTCAAGTTCAAGAAAGTAGAAGCTACGATTCTACAAATACAGGCAACCCAGAGTGATTCTTCTTCTAGCATTTCACATAGAGTACTTTGACCAATAAAGCATGTTTTAACCAGTATTGGGGTTTTTGGTTTTTGAGGTTTTCGTTTGTTTTTCAGTCGGAAGTCTCACTCTGTCACCCAGGCTGGAGTGCAGCAGCACAATCATGGCTCACCTTAAACTCCTGGGCGCAAGCCATCCACCCTTCTCAACCTCCAAAGTAGCAGGGACTAAAGGTGCATGCCACCATGTTCAGCTAATTTTTTTGTAGAGATGAGATCTCACTATGTTTCCCAGACTGGTCTCAAACTCCTAGACTCAAGTAATCCTCCTACCTCAGCTTCCCAAAGTGCTGGGATTACAGACGCGAGCCCCCGCACCTGGTCTGGGTTTGCTTGGTTTTTTTTTTCTTTTAAGAAATATGTTGTTTTTTTTTTAGTTGGAGTCTCACTCTGTCGCCCAGACTGGAGTGCAGTGGCCGCTCCCAGCCACCACAGCCTCGACCTGCTGGGCTCCGGCGATCCTTCCGCCTCAGTCTTCCAAGTAGCTGGAACTACAAGCGTGCGCTACCACACCCGGCTAATTTTTGATTTATTGTAGAGATGAGGTCTCGCCAAGTTGCCCAGGCGGGTCTCGAACCCACGGGCTCAGGCAATCCACTCACCTCATCCTCCCAAAGCACGGGATTACAGGCTGAGCCACCGAGTCCGGCTAAGAAATATTTTGATTCAGAAATCAGTTTAGCTAAAGGGTATAGACTTCCATCTCACTCAGGACTTTTAAGGATACCAAGTCACAGATGATGCCAAAGATTTGCTCCAATGGACTTGAGTAGACTGTGTTCTTTGACAAAGAGAATCATCCCAGACTCACACAAATTCAATTTAATTCAACAAACTTTATGAAACAACTACTGCACACAGGCACTCCCCTTGGGATGGACTTCTACTACGAAGGAGACAAGGGCTTAGAAGTATGTCTGTTTTTTATTTTCTGAACCAGAGGACAGGAAACAAGACTGGAGTGTATATTTACACCTAATTACAATATTATATGAATTCCCAACGCTGAAAAACTTGCAACGGTAAAGACCTGACATCAAAGCTCTTCAGCCTTCCCAACTTGCTGACACCCTTGTCCAGCATATTATAGCTTCCCCAAACATGACACCTTTGTAATAAAAAGTCATTTTTCACACTGCAGTTCAATATGTTTTGGCATCCATAGGAACATCATATGGTTAACGGAGCAAAGCTGATGTCAGAACATGGCAAAATTCAGAAAGGGTGGTGCACAGTTAAGAACTCTGAGCACCCTTTCATGAGTCACCCAATTGATCACTGTGGAATGTCTTTCGCCACTCTCGTTCTGTTGATGTCTATAGGCCTTAATTATAAAGCTAGCTGATAAAATTGATTTCAATGTGGTCAGTTCAAGTTTCACTAATAGCACCATGTTTGAAACACAGGGATGTGCTGACTTTTAGAATTGATGACCTCCTGATGCCTGGTGAGGACAGGCTCTCGGATGGACGACCTTTCCCAGTGAGTCAAAATTCCACACAGGAACTCCCAAAGGCCACCTGTCAGTGGCAGGCTACAGAAAAAGGGCCTACACCCCGCCACTGCACCTGTTGAGGTCCCCAACGGAAGCACAGTTCTGTAACAGTGAAATGGCAAAAGACTAACATAACTAACTCCATTTTGGACTGCAGGAGGGCCACGCAGGCCATTGTCCATGCTTGCGTAGGTTAGAATAATTTTGAAACACTGAAAAGATAACATAGGAACAATAAGCATGCAGCTGTCCAGGCTAACTCTGGGAAAAAGAGGAGGATATCCACTAACTATGTTTTGTTAAAGATTCAAAGGAACATTGTGACCTGACCAAGGACAAAGACACTTCCCAGTTCCGCTCCTCCTCCCCTGCCCTTAACATCAAAAGAGCTTGAAATCTGTACTGGCTTGAGGTGGTCTTCGAGACATAAGTCCACCGTCCCCCTCAGGTGGCCGGCTCTTGAATAAACCTGTTTTCCTTATATTAGCCCTTGTCTTTCAAGTTTGGCTTTCAAGCCACAAGCACCCAAACCTGAGCTCAGTTTCAGTTCTTCCTTTTGGATATGGAAGGCCTAATTTCCTTAGAAGCCTGCATGCTGTTGGGACCATCCCCTCCCCTCTCTCTTCCATCGGAATATTCTTATCTGCTCCAACGGGAGAAACTGCAGCCATGGCCTCCCCTCTTTTACTCAAGATCCATCTTTGCTCGTAGTTCTCAGGAGGACAAGGAGCAGCCAGCAAAACTCACTTCTCTTCTTTTTTTTCCCTCGGTGTTTGGAACCTGTAGTCATTCTTTTAAGGAGAAGAGAACCTATGGGAAGAAGCAGTTATTTCTTCTTCTGACCCACACCCCTGGAGGCAGTGCTTACGCTCCCTTTTCCCAGGTCCTTAGCAGGAGTGCTGATGCCAGTCGAACAGACAATTTCCAGTCACAGTTGGGCACTGAATGCAGCTTGCATCCTGCCTCCAGTTGGTCACAGCGTCTAAGCCCAACCGTCACCACTTTCGTCTAGTTCCCCATACTTGCCCACCCAACCACCCAAGACCTCCAGGCACTGGGATACTTTCTGCTACAAACTACAAACTCCTCAATATACTCCAGTGGCAAATGAAGATGGCTTTTTCCTCCCATTCCAAATTCCTCATTTTCCATTTTAAAACCCCTTCCCTCCCATTTCCTCTGGGACCTAAATACATCCTCCCTGGTTCCTGCATTGTCAACCTTCCATTCCTTTCAACTGCTTCCCCACCTCCCATTAAAAAAAGAAAAGAATATTCTTCCCGCTACCACACCCACTTTTCACCACCACACTTCTTAAGAGTAAGCGGTCAGTACCTAACATCCAGGCTCCATCCTTGGCCTTCTGCTGAGTGAACCCCCCACATTTTGGCTCTTGCCCCCATTATTTCATGGAAACCACTCCATATGTGCTGCTTTTTAAAGACCCACTAACTGTCAAATCTGGTGGATAACTTGAAGTCCTTCCCTCTGCTGTCCTTAACGGTGTTGTAAAGTTCTTGCCAACTTCTTCCTCCTCACGTGCCTGCCTCCATACTTTTCCCTGGCCTTCTCTGATAGTTTCTCCTTCGTTGACTCATCTCGCTACAACTGTCCCTGAAATTTCAAAATAGCTGGTTTCATCCTTGAATCATCCTTCTTCTCTTGAAAAAATCTTATTAACTAGCAAGGACTTAATGAAAGTCTACACTGGTGGTCTGTCCATAGGGGAGTAAGCACACTAGGTTTTCTATTTGACATGGGAAGAAAATACAACTTTAGTTCCATGACTTAATAAATATAAGAGGAATCTCACCTTTACTAACATTTAATATACAATTGACCCTAGCGCCTTCACTGAGCCTATGAGCCAGATATCCTGTGTGCTATATATGCAGCATTATAAGGTACCAAAGACCCTTCGTATACTGAAAACCTAAAAGGGCTCACTTTCAACTTATTATGTGGTAATGCAAGTTTACCATCTGCTTCTAACTTAACTAGTTCTCATAACATAGTCAAAGTCCTAAAGAGATTCTCGCAACTGTACATGGAAGATAATACAAGCATAAGCTATCAAAAATGATAGAACTGATATTTCAAATCAATGATGAGCAGATAAAAAGAACTACTTGCAATATGGCATCACATCCTCTAATGTTAACGAGAAATCACACCCAAAATATAACCTACCTTGTGATTTTAAAAATATTTTTAAGTCTTTATCTTTTGACAATGTCTATTTCTTATGTTATATATTATAATATGCATGCAAGTACAGTGGAATGTGTATAATACTTATAGATAAATGTCTACGTATTATGGGTGTGTGCCCACAAATTATTTACTTACAGGAAAGTATAATCTGTAGACTACAGCCGCTCACAGTAGCTCATACCTGTAATCCCAACTACTGAGATTAAGCTGATGCAGGGGGATCACTTGAACCCAGGAGTTCGAGACCAGCTGGGGCAACACAGTGAGACCCTCCTACTCTAAAAATTTGTCATTTTTTGTTTGTTTGTTTTTTGTTTTTTTGAGTTGGAGTCTCACTCTGTCGCCCAGGTTGGAGTGCAATGGCACACTCACAGCCACCCCAGCATCGACCTGCTGGGCTCCAGCGATCCTTCCACCTCAGCCTTCCAAGTAGCTGGAACTACAGGCACGTACTGGCTAATTTTTTTTATTAATTGTAG
>CAUYQG010159328.1:0-13482 GCA_963574415.1 Tarsius wallacei | reverse complement strand
CACCTTTAGAACACTAGCCAAAGCACAAAGGAAATACTTAAACTTAAGCATTGTTTTAACATCACAAAAAAGAAACCATGTAATTTGTTGCAGGTGACTTGTATTGTAATGATGATTTTAACTCACTTGTGGCAGCAGCTTGCAGGGATTATCTCCCTTGTAGAAAGAAATATAAGCTTGCAACTTCCCGCAATAAAATGGCTTCTGCACTAGATGGGAGTTCAGTTTCTCTCTTTCTCTCTCTCTCTCTCTCTCCCTCTCTCTTTCCCCCTTCTCTCTTTCCCCCCAAACGCCGATGCCGTCTCCATCTTTTGGGGTACCCTTTGGATTTTTGTGGGAGCAGGTCTCCGGCAGCCCCTGCCCAAGCACATTCAACTGAAACTGCCGCTGCCACTGCCATGCCCTACCCCTCGCCCAGACCCAGGCTCATGGAGCTCATTTCATGCACTGTGAAGTGGCGGCTGCCACCGCTGCTACCATTGCCTGCTCCCTCCTGTCCTGGCTTCCGCCCAGCCCAGCCTGCATTGCCTGGCAGTCTCCAGCTGCAGCGGAAAAAGATCAGCTGGAGTGGTGAGACCAGCACCACCCACTCAGGATCCAAGGTGACAACATCAAAATGGGAAGGACAGAAGCTCCTTCCCCTTGCTAAATAGACACAGGCCTGATCGAGTGGCAGATTTGGCAGGCAGCCCTGATCTGAACCACCCTCCACAGCAGGCCAGGGGCAACTGACCGTAACTGTGAACAAATCCACCAGCCTGCAAAGACAGCTAGAAATCAGAGCTGAAAGGACATTGGACTTAAAGGAAAAGTCTCAGAGTGTGGTTGCTTCCCCGTTTTAATTTTTTTAAATTCTTTGTCTGTCTTACCCATCTTGTTTTCTCTCTTCTTACTGTTATCAATAATGTTTACATACTTACTTTTGTTCTGTTAGTTTACTGACTTTATTCTATTCTATTTAAAATTGGTTTTTTCTCTTTAGACCCCATCTTTCTATAGGGGAAGAGCAAACCAATAAGGAGGTTGGTTAGCTTGTATGTTTGTATGATTGTATGTTTTAGCTTTTTCGTTTGGTTGTTGGTTTGTTTGTTGTTGTTTTTCTTTTTACTTGTTTCGGTCTCTGTGTCTCTTTTTGTTAGTATGTTTGTCTGTTTCCCTCTTACTCCTCTCTCTCTCTCCCCACCTCCCTCTTCCCCCACTCCCTGCTCCATTCTTTTCCTTTTTTTAACCTCATTTTGCTTTCAGGGAGTAACCTGTCCATGCCCACTGCATAGACAGATTGCAAGGCAGTGGGAAGTGGGTTCCAGATTATCCAGACACCTGTCAGCGGATATTGGGATCTGCAGATAGATTTTGAATCACAGTTCCCTCCTCAATTAAATCTCAAAACTGCAAAAAGTGTTGCCCCAACCTACAGTCCAGTTCCAGAACTGAACAAAGCAAAAGGATATACATAAGGAAGAATAGGAGATTGAACAAACAGAAATAAAGGCAACCCCTCCACCCCTGAACAACAGAATTAAAGAAGATGGGGGGGGGTGGGCGAAGTAGGGAGGAAAAATCTGCACAAATGAAGAAAAACCAAAAGAAGAATATAGGTCTCATACAGATCCCTGAGAGGTCAGACACTGAGAAAACAACTTCGGAACGCAAACAATGAAGAGCCCCCAGAATGACTGGTCACATGGGACAAACCCAGACATCAAGACATTAATAGAGAGAATAAAAAGAATTGAGGAGAGACAAGAGGAAAATAGGAAGGAGCTGATAACTGAAATAACAGCAATAAAGTATACTGTGATGGAAATAAATAACAAACTAATAAGCCTGGAAAGCAGAATTAGCCAAGCAGAAGAATCTCAGAGCCTGAAGACCAAAATACAGAACTAACCCAAACTGTCAAAAACACAAAAAAGAAACTTAAAAAGACAGAACAAAACCTTCAAGAGATAAATGATTACTTCAAGAGACCGGACCTAAGAGTAGTTAGACTTCCTGAGGCAGAAAGAGAGACAGAGACCACCCTGGAACAAACATTCCATGAAATTATTCAAGAAAACTTCCCTCATGTTATCAGTAATGCAAAAATTCAAACACAAGAGATTCAGAGAACCCCTGCAAGACAACAAATGAGAAGACCAACTCCCAGACACATAAAAGTTCACCTAAACAAAGTAGGTATAAAAGAAAAAAATCCTAAAGGCAACAAGAGAATGCAAATCAAAACCACATTAAGATACCACCTAACCCCAGTAAGAATGGCCATCATTAATAAAACAAACAACAACAGACGCTGGCGAGGATGTGGAGAAAAAGGAACGCTTCTACACTGCTGGTGGGAATGCAATCTGGTGCAGCCTCTTTGGAAGACAGTGTGGCGATTCCTGAAAGAACTAGAAATCGACCTTCCATATGACCCAGCAATTCCCCTATTGGGAATATACCCAGAGGAACTCAAATCATTCTATCAAAAAGATACCTGCACAGGTGTGTTTGTTGCAGCTCTATTCACAATACCAAAAATATGGAACCAACTGTGTTGCCCATTGAAGCTGGATTGGATAAAAAAAAAATGTGGTACATTACCCAATGGAATAGTATGCAGCCATAGAGAAGGACAAATATATGGATTTTGCAACAACTTGGATGGATTTGGAGTTGATCATACTCAGTGATTTATTACAAAAACAAACAACAGAGTTCCATTTGCTCTCACTCACAAACAAACCTTGAACAATTATATTGCTACAAGAAAGCAATTGGCAGTAGTGGGAAACTATGGGGGGTGGGGGGTGGGATTGGCAGTTGAGGGAAACTGCTAGGGGAGGGAGGGGCATACCTCATCAACAAGGGTATCTGCATGATCAATGTTTGTATACCTAAACCTGAAATGTACTCCACATCTTTATAATAAAAAATTAAAATAAAATAAAATAAAATAAAGAAAGGCTACTTCACCTCAGTCCTGGTTCTCTTTAAAGGGATCTGGATGAAGGCTTTGGGATAGCAGATCACTGTCACTGGAGATACTAAGCTTTTGAAACAGACAACTCCATCCACTCTAATAAAATGGAAGCTCAGTGCTGTTAGCTTGGTAATTTAAAAAATGGAAAAACAAAAAAAAAGAAATGAACGTAGTCATCAAGGAGGTTTCTTGGCCAACCTGGGAACCGCTATTGATCAGCAGCTAGCCTTTCAGAGTGTGAAGAGTGTAGATGCACAGAGCTCCCTGTTCACTGGGGACTGCCACAAGGACACAGAAGTGACACCCAGGCATGGCTACTCCAGCACTGTGACCACAGCCATTCATGTACCTGTCATCACCTGCTCCCTGTCTTGCACGAGGATCCAGAGTGGATGCCCTTTGCAGACCTTATTCTCCATGCAGAACTACCACAACCAGAGCAATTAATATTTTAAATGCAGACCAGTTGGGCCTCCCACCCAGTGCCCCCATCCCTGGCCTTTTTATTCTCCCATACTATTCCTACTGCCCCAGCAGCTCCATCCTTACTGCAGTCAGTACCACACTGTCTCCCCTGCTATGGTCTTAGCTCCAGGAAAGAGTTAATTTCAATGGCATTGTCTAAAACTGTAAGAACAAGGTTGTAACTGGACAGCTGTCCCTGGCTGCAGCTCCTCCTTCACCATAATCTCCCAAGTTCCAACCTCAACTCATGCAGTGTGCTTAATAAGAAAGCAACTTACACCATTTAACTTGAAATACTCTCAGATCATGTTAGGAAGCAGAGTTGTAGTTGCTACAAGGGCAGTCTGTCGTTCACATTCTGGTTCAAGTCTACTCATGTGCCCCTGCTCAAGGAAGCCTTATAAAGTTACAGCTTGGGAGATAAAGGTCACTTTGGTTCCAGACCCAAGCTAGAAAGACTATCAGTTATTGGAGCTGAGAATGGTGTTCAAACCTTAATGATTTATATCCAACCTATTCTTATTTGGCTTGGTCCACAGTCTCGCCTGATTTCAGACAAGTAAAGGTTTAGACAAAGCTAATACAGATTCTGGATGAGGTTAGATCATCCTTCAGAAACTCAACCTGGTCAGATCACTAGGACATATGGAACACCAGGTTGGATCACATTTTTCTTGGTCTAGGAACAGAGGTGCTCAAGATAAGTGTTACAATTTACAGAAAGGTGTTGTGTGACATCAGTCATGAGAGTAGTAGCACCCATCTTGGCATGGTGTCCATGAAGACATTTAATGGGTGATTTTTGATCAGGAAACGGAACTGTATGAAGCAGAAATACTTCTTGAAAGTGACAGAATCGCTTTATCCTTTAGGAATGTTCAGGTGAAGACTGGTGTCCACCTCAAAAATGTGCATAATTTTAAGACTCAGTGTAAGAATCAACCAACTACACCATAACTTGTGATTTTCATATTTGCTTGCTAGAGAAGGAGGTGGGAAGTAGAAAAAGTGGTCCAATCACTCATATTTCCACCCCCCCACTTTCATTCTGATGCCTATACTTGCCAGCTGACAGCCCTCAGTGGTAGACCCCAGGGGAGACTGTTTTATTTGAAGAGAGCTGCCTCCTCCTAGGTTATGCTAATTTCCTGACAGGGCCCCAGCCAGCGAGTGACTAATCAACAGTACATAGAGGCCAAGGGCTCTTACCTCTCCTCAAGACAGCTTGCTTGGAAGGGCTATTTTATCTTTAAAACAACTTATTGGGTTGGCCAAGGCTTTCATCAAATCTGCATAATACTCCACTTTCTGTCTGCTCAGTCCTGCTTCCTTCTCTCCGTTTCCTCAGGTTATCAATCCCTGGAACATTCTGGATGGCGAGACAGCAGCAGTCAAAAGGGTAGACAGTATCCAGGACTCCTCGTTTTCCAGTGTTGGAATTGAAGGCTAAAGGAGTTGTTCCCGGAGGGAATACAGCCTCCAGATCTCATATAGCCTACAATGGTTGTATACCAGTAGCCAAAGTAGAACGTAGAGTCTGAGGGAGAAGCATCTTTAGCCTCCCTTTTCCAGGCATATCCTCAAATTAGTATGCAAATCAAAAGAGAACTACAGGGCTAGGTCTTAGAAGATGGATAAAGATGCTTCGACAGAACTTAGCAAGAAGGGCAAGGAATCCTCTCAGGTCTTCTCTGAGAGAAACACTGGATGACGACCTTTTTGCAGAGTATGATTGGGGGTCACTGAAAGATTTTGCCTGTCCACAGGTAGGGTAGGGCTATCTAGCACATGCACACGGTGGTAAACAGTGTCATCCCATGCCGGTAAGCAGATGTTATGTAACCTCTTCTAAGCCATAGCGGGAAGCGCTTATGTCTTCCTATCCAAGCGCTGGATGTAAGAACTACATTTACACCTTTCATTTTTAATTCACCATGACCCCGCTCAGCATGGCCTATCTTTTTACCCAAAATTGCAGTCAATTCAGAAGGCCTGCTTCCCTATGAGTTACAAGGTCCTGTGTGATATTAGCCCTTCTCTGGGTCACTCCGACTGGCTAGATCAATGACAGCCCATGAGCATAATGCTCTACCAGATTGGCTTGGCTCAGGACATACTGCAAGAATTTAAAGTCACATCGATCCTCAGTATGAGTTTTCATTGGGAAGTTGTGTTAATAAAAAAAACAGCCTTATCTATTACCTCATTATAGCACCAAGAATCAGTTGTTAAGATGAGTCTAGATACTATGCAATCAATACCTTGACATTAACTAAAACAATGTTTGGAAGTACTATTTACTCCTGACCAGTGGGTAGGAGCTGCCATGCTTTTCCAGAATAATTAGTAACTAATTCTGCTTTCTAAGTGATTACTGGAGGGGAAGAAAAACTCAGAGGTTGACTTTGAAGCCATCATGAGAAATATTTATAGTTTCTTCTGAAGAGATTTAACTACACAGGTGCTTTAAAAAAAAACACACACAAGAGTAGACATGTCATATCACTTAGGGTAACAATCTGTAAGTGCAGGTGAATCAAAATTGCCTTACACTCTTGGGGCCCTCACACGTTATTTCATTCAGAAATGGAGCTTTGGTTAATGCTATTAAGAATCCCTCTTGGCCAGGCTCAGTGGCTCAGCCTGTAATCCCAGCACTTTAGGAGGCTGAGGCGAGTGGATTACCTGAGCCAGCGGGTTTGAGACCAGCCCGGGCAACTTGGCGAGACCTCGTCTCTACAATAAATAAAAAAAATTAGCCAGGCATACTAGCACGCACCTATAGTCCTGGTTACTTGGAAGGCCGAGGTAGAAGGATCGCCAGAGCCCAGCAGGTCAATGCTGGGGTGGCTGTGAGTGTGGGAGACAGAGTGTGACACTCCAACTCAGGGACAAAAAAAAAAAAAAAAAAAGAAACCCTCTCAGGATAGGATCATGTCCCCCCCAAAATTGGGGAAGCTTAGCCACTTAGAGTCCATGTGGGGGAGAAGCAGCAAGTGGTCTGAGTCTTAATAACTGTTGTGGCATTGTGATATCAAATGAGTCCCTCTGAGAAGAGGGATCTTCTAGAAAATTTCCATGAGACCAAAGAACACATACCCCAAAGGAAAAAAATGTCAGCGTTAACCAGGTCCAGTTTAGCTGCAAGGAGAGCTCAAGGGAAGCTGGAGAGATCTGATCCTGATCCTGATCTTCTGTTTTCCCCTAAAGAGTAAAACAAGAAATCAGAAGAGGCAGAGTTGGTGCAGATGCAGTGAAAGGGAAACGCTTGTATGCCCATCGACTAATCAGTGGATAATGAAAATGTGGTATATATACCACGAAATACTATTCAGCCATCAAACAGAATGAAGTGATGTCTTTTGCAGCAACTTGGATGGATTTGGAGACTATCATCCCAAGTAACACAGGAATGGAAAACCAAACATTGCATCTTCCCACAAGTGGGAGCTAAACTAAGAATCTACAAATACAGAGAGAATGGTATAATGGATGTTAGAGACTCAGAGGGGGGGGGGGTGGGTGGGTGGAAAAGGGATACGGCTAAAAAAAATCACCTATTGGGTTCAATGTACACTTACAGCCCAGTCTTCTTCACCACTATACAATGCATCGACGTAACCAAAAACCATTTGTACCCTCCTAAAGCTATTAAAAAACAAGGAGGAGGCAGAGAGGTAGAAGCCTCTCAAGACAGAGTCCCTTTTCCCAGTACGTTTCCTGAGTACTCTCTCACCATTGATCACCTGTCATTTGCTGAGTAGATCCAGCTTTAAGTCCACAGGGCAAGGATCCCGTATACAGTCCTGCCCCTAGTGACAGTGAGGTCATTTGTTTTTCACTCCTCTCTCAGTACCAGAATTAGTGAAGGACCTCCACTGACACTGTATCTCCCACTAGCGAGCAGCTTGGGCATCAGCTCCCAGCAGGTAACTCTTTAGAGAGGTTCTGCTAGCGACGGCAGGTGAAATCCAGCGTGTTTTGGAGGTTTCCTCCTCCCAGTAGAGCCTCAGACCCCAAATTGTCCCTCTTAACAAGCAAACCTGCTTGGATGAAAAGTAATTTTAGTCCTTTCCTCCCATGAAGTTGTTCTGCAAAGCAGACCAAAGCGTCTCCCAAGGATTCTCTCCATTGCTGTCACCAACCTGCCCAAACCCCAGGAGCCCCTTCCACTGTTTTAGTCTGCAGCCAAGATCAGTGAAGACCTTGAAGTCTTTGGCATGCAAAACAGACTCTTGAGGCATAGATAGACTTTTAATAGGATTCAGGGAGGAAGAATTACTGGTGGCCTCAGCCAAGATCAGCACAAGTCATTCATTTAAAAAAAGAACAAAAGTTTTTCCATAACTTTGTACAGCAATTTACTAGCATGGATGGGTACCTTTTAATCTGCTTGGGACCTTACACTGGTAGGACCCTACACTGGTAGGACCTTACACTGGTGTACTCAAACCTCAGGGTGGCTCTGGGTTAAACTTATTCCTGGGAGGACAGGCCACACCTACTAGTGGCTGGCCGATACCTGGCCACAGGAAGGCCATCTGACAGGAAGCACAGGCCTCCATACAAGGAGGTGGCCACTGCCACCTGTGATGGCCAAGTGAAGGATGGGGAAGATAAACATCTCACTGGGAGATAAAGCAGCCTAGAAACTACTGAGCAAGAAAATACACTCCTGATAACAAGGCACAGAACAGGAGAGAGAATGGAGATGGGATCGGGCACACAAGTGAAGAATATTAGCACCTTCCTGGCATTCAATTTCTTTGACCACACATTGGAGAGGGGAACATCTTTGGCCTCAAAACCCTGACTGCAGAGTGCAGTGGGGAAGCATGAATGTCACGCAGAGGGTCTAGCTAACTCTACAGTATGTTTTTGACTATATTTTATCTTCTAAGTGGGAGGCAAGTTTTGTCTCAAAGTTAGGAGCTCTGAAATCCATAAGAAGTTTCAGCTCCTGATTGGCATCTGCAGGCCAAGGTGAGAAGGAAGCAGAATGTCACTCCCACCTTCTTGTGCTTTCAGCTGAGAAAAGAACCCCCAGGGTCTAGAAAATGGGCATGCTATAAGATGGAAGGGCTGGGTTTCTGAATCAAGAGGTCAATAGATATTTATCTGCACATATTTATCTACATTTCCTTGTATCTGTTCATGGCCAGCAAGAGTATTGTGTTAAGACTCCGAAGAGCTCATGACTTATTTATGGATTTGTGAACAGATGCATGGAACTGCAGGTGAAGAATTTCTATTGTGCTGAGACACAGATACGGAAGAAAGTGCAACTTACATTTATCTCCAGAAAAAAAAATCCACAGATGAAGCTTGAGCTCAACTCCAAAAATAGAAATCTAGAGATAAGTGTGAATAGAAGGGATAAGAAGCCAGATGGCAGATGGAGAAAAAGTTTCAGAAGGCAGGAGATAAATAGCTCAAGTCTCCACCCCTGCCCCCAGCACACATGTTGGGAGAATGGAGGAAAGTAGGGGGAAGAAAAGCCTAGAAGACCAGGTGCTGCTTAGGAGACACCGGGCCTTTTCACAGCTCTGGGTACCCATGCTGGGGAAGGATGTTAAACATGAATGGGCTGGGAGAGTCTCCCCTATCTATGGTCCCCATCAGCATCCGCTTCTCAGGTATCCAGTCTCCCGAGAATAAGAGCAGGTTTGCAATCTTTGAGAGACAACCCGTCCTTTCAGATCAGTCTCAGAGGGAATTCTCCCCTGATCTTTGTACCTTCTGTGTCTGATTGCTTTGGCATTTGAGTTTAATCCTTCCTTTCTAAGCAGATGCAAAACAAACACCATGCTCCCTTTCTTCTTTAGAGATAGGGATCCCATCTGTGCCCCCACTAGCAGCAGGGAAACAGACTTTTGTTCTCCTGGGTCAGAGAGGAGACACTCTAGAGATGGCCTGCTCCCAAGCCCCTGACTGCCCCTCAGTTCCAAAGCCAAAGGCTGGAGCCACTGTCAGGTCTCATTAGAGGAGCTGAGTGTCCTTGCTTCCAATTCTTAAAATGGCAGGCACTGGATAATCACCTCTACAGGGAATTGAGGTGGGGGCAGGCGCCCTGGACCAAGTATTCAGGCTCATTAAGGCAGACCCAGGGGATATTACTTGTCGCCTTGCACTGAGCAGTCATGACTAGCTTTGTTCTGGTCCTTCAACATAGCCCAGAAACTAATTGATTCTGGGCATGGAGGTTCCAATCTTGGCGAATGCAGAGGCACCCTAGGAAAAAAAGCAAAATAGGAATGTCTTGGTATTTCCCTTAAAGTTGTGTCTCCCCAGACTCACTGTTTTGGGCTTTATCCCATTTGGGGGGTTGGTCTGGTCAGTCTATAATTGCAACAGGCTTGGAAAAGGTTGAGGGCTTAGTTTGGTTATTTGGGTTGTAAAGAACCCATTCTAGGCTAAAAAAGGGAAGATAAGTTGGAGTTTGAGGTGTACAGTCTTCAGCTATATATGTTGTGAACATCTTGTGTTCCTGGCATTGGTGACCCGGTATGGTACGGTGGCCAGAAGTGATGCCCACAGGAGGCGGAAGAACCAATAGACTATTTTTTTTTAAAGGAGAAGATTCCAGAAAGGAGGTTCACAAGGAACCAAATGTACCAGCCCCTCCAGCTAGGTAGCTGTAGTCAGGTCAAATCAAATTGATAAGCCATAGTTTTTCTGGTATCTGAGACAGCACTAGCACCTCTCGTTTTCTGTCTCCAGGTTATACTAGATATTGGGATGGGGGAGAGGAAAAAGGCACAAGTTCCATGACACATCCCAATAGGACTATGGGTAGCTCCCAAAATGGTGCCGTGTGAGAGTCTCTACAAACAGAGATTTCCCACTCAAGTTTAGCCACAGGAGAGTCCAAGGAAGTGATGTTTCGAGAAAGACAATTCCGGCCATGACAGCAAAAGTTCCTTCAGGAACAAGAGGGAGGCAATTTCAAGTCGTTTCCATACTCCAGGTGGCCAGTACATTTGTCGTCATCACTCTAGCCCTGGAGGCCAGGTCAGCAGGAGAGCTACAAGATTAGCAGAGCAATTCCTGTTCCTGTCCCCACTGAGTTCTTGACCTGAGCAGTCTGTGGTTTTGGGTGATGTGGGGCACATAACAGTCTCCCTCCTGCAGACATATCTGTGCAGGCTTGAATGACTAAACGCAATGAGAAGACAGTTGCCTTCACCTGTAGAGAATGTTCTACCCTTCATACTTACAGGGCAATAGCTTCTACTCTGGACGAATTGGAAAAGGAATGGTCAGGCTAACAGCGGGGCTAGGAGGAGGAGAACCTGATTGGTGGTGTGTGAATGTCATGTTTGCAGAAAAGTGTAGACCCAAGTTCAAATGATGAATCTAAGCATGGTACATAAACTCACTAAGTGAACACAATTAGCACATCTTTTAAGTGTTATTAACTAGACTGAACTAATGAAGCATTTAAACATACTTCTTTAAAACACACCTCACAATACAGGTTAAAGGCTTAATTTTGAGTTGTTTCAGTGCAGGCAAGAGGGAGATTTATTGTAGACAATATGTTTGTGCTCACTGTTCCTATTAACCTCACAGATAGTTCTCAGACTCCTCCTTATAGCAGCGCCCTGTGGAGTCAGATTGGGTACCTCCAGTTGGGCTCCCCCATGTCTCACAAAAACAAAGACATTGAATACTCAGAGGTGACTACATGCTAGACACAGCTTTAGGCCTTTTTTTTTAACCTCAAAGTATCATTGAGGATTAAATGAATTGTGCTTTTACGTCTCTTTTATATCTGAGGAAGCTGGAAAAGTTATTTAGCATACCTATGTTGCAAAATCTCACAGCTAAATTGGTGCTCAGGCAGGAGTCTCCCTCAGGCTGTCTGGTCTCAAGTCTGTATTCAACACTACATCATATAATACCTCTAACACGGACAGAGTAGTTTATCAGGGCTAGTGTATATAATATGCAAAGTTGTTCAACATACAAGGAAAAATGCTGTTTGTTGATGAACAATTGGATACCTATCTTAACATCTGGTTATCCCTTTTTGATTAAGGTGTGTTTAAATACATTTCTTAAAACAAAGGGCCAATGTACCTATTTGAGGACAACATTCAAATTCTCGATGGTCTAGGATGCTTCATCATTTGCGGGGAAATCGTTTCTATGTAGCTGCCTCAAAAGGAATAGGAAAGCTCATGCTGTGTGCGTAGCCTGCTGTAGTGGGTAGGGTTGCCCCTGTGGGATCTGACTAGGTCATTCCTGGGGCATTGTTCCAGTAACCCTCCTAAATTCAACTTTGAGACAACTCAGTATCTCTCCAGGCACCTGAGAGCTTGTAGTCAGAAACTTAAGAAGCACTTTCTCTTATTGGGGTCATAAATAGGACAAGAACAGATACCTAAATTCAGCAGAATCTTCTTCAACAAAATGGATGGGTATTTGTCAAACTTTTAAAATATACCATCTGCCCAGACAGCGAAAGAGATCAGGTGGTTTTACAGATTCTCCCTGTTCTAATGTTTCATGGTGCTGATTTTTTGTTGTATCAAGAGTCTTTGGGGTGAGAGAGGGAGGTTGCATTTAAGTTCATTGAGTAGCAGTCATGCAGTTCTGCCCAATTTTATATGCCAAGAAAGTCCTGCAGAGAACAGCCTAGGGCTCACTTTACTCTGCTCAAAAACTGAGTCTGAAGGCGAACAGCCTCCCAGGGCTCCCTTGCTATCTGGAATCATCATTCGCACCTTGCAACCCTAGCAGCGCCCTTCAGTCTGTACACCGTATGAACTGCGCCTTACCAGGCTCAAGTTCATTATCAGCAGTATCTACTGTATACAGTGTTGAAAATGGATCCTGCAGATGTGGGACAGCTGTTTGTACTTAGCAGTTAAGTGTCCCTGCGATGCTGGCGGCCCCTGACAAAGGCATTGTTCTTTGCAAAGCATCCATCTCTCAAAGACTTCCTAAATCAGGCCCAGATGTCTACATATAACTCACATTTCTCTGAAGATTCTTCTTTCTGGAGAAATAGGTTTTCAAACTAAGGTATATACAGTAGAAGTGCAAGCCAGCATACACAACCCTGAAAGGAAGAATTCAGATAGTAGCTGGGTGTTAGGAACTAGAAAGGTACTTCCATAGTCTAAGTCAATGCTAAGTTGATAGCATGCCCATTTTATAGATATGAAAGTAGTTAAGAAATAATTCACTCTAAGGACACGTGTCAGGCCACATTGCTGGTTTTAGTACTCCAAAATGGTTGACCAGAGACTGCTAGTTACGTCCAAATATCAGTTATTTCCCCTTCTCAGTAAGAGAACTTTTCATCTTTAGTTAGGTAAACATGCTGACCCAGAATAGGACCAGGTTTTCTAATAGCTGGGTGTGGCCAGCTCACTAAAATCGTGGCAAATGGGATATAGGTTAAAAGAAAAATCAAGCAGGGCTCGGTGGCTCAGCCTGTAATCCCGCACCTTGGGAGGCTGAGGTGAGTGGATTGCCTGAGCCTGCGGGTTCGAGACCTGCCTGGGCAACTTAGTGAGACCTCATCTCTACAACAAATCAAAAAATTAGCCGGGCGTGGTAGTGAGCGCCTGTAGTTCCAGCTGCTTGGAAGGCTGAGGCGGAAGGATCGCCAGAGCCCAGCAGGTCGAGGCTGCGGTGGCCGGGAGCAGCCACCGTACTCCAGTCTGGGTGACGGAGGGAGACTCCAACTCAAAAAAAAAAAAAAGAAAGAAAACCCAGCAAGTTCAGGTTCTAGGCAGTATCCTTTAAGTAAAGAGGGACCCTTCTCTCCTTCATCCCTTTCATCTTCCTACTGGCTGGAATTCCAACATTGACTGGAGCGCCAGCAGCCATCTTGAAACATGAGGTGATCTTAGGAATGAATGCCTTGCACAGAAGAAGACTGAAGACTGCTTCTGGAGCTTTCTTTCCACCTGGGCCCCCCCCCCCCCCCCCAAACCCCACGGTGGTTGAGAACGGGTTTTGTTATAACAACAATGGTGTTTTGTAAGGAGAATAAAAGAGGGGGACCACAAAGGGGCGGGCGCGGGTGTTGCAGCACC